>JAXQKE010000178.1:0-37556 GCA_037042355.1 Candida sp. Y128-05E | reverse complement strand
TTATTCTTCCATAACAAATTTATTCAATATATATTATAGAACAGTAGCAAGTCCAAACCCCGTGTGCGTAGAAAATTGGTAGTAGAGAAATTTATACGGAAGACTCAAACCATTTTATAATAGGACAATGCTAGTACCACCCAATAACTTTGGGCTAGTGGAGAGTGGTATATATAGGTGTACTAAGCTAGAGTCTGATAACTTCCCATTTTTGGAGACTTTAAGATTAAAATCAGTGATTTTATTGGATGCTGAAAAACCACCACGAACATTAACTAGTTTCCTAGACCTGAATAATGTGGAATTGTTTAACTTGGGAGGGTTAAAGATATCGAACCATCATCATCACACTGGAAGTGAATCTAGATCGAAGGAAGATAAGGAAGAAACCAAAAGTACTATTTCGCTTGATTCGGATAAATTAGAACCAATAGTAATAGGGAATAAACGGAACAAAAATGATCAATGGATGTTGATTGAGAAGAATTTGATAGTGAAGGCGTTTGAATTATTACTAAACAAGACTAAACATAATATTTTACTAGTTGACTCGACTTCCACCTTGGTAGGGATACTACGTAAGATCCAGAAATGGAATTTTAATTCGATATTGAATGAATATAGAATATACTGCGGGGGTTCGTCGAGTAGTTCCAACAATTACTATGCCGAAAACTTTTTAGAACTTATCCAGATTGAATTACTATCTTTTGAATTAGAGCAAGCAAGTCAGAATAATTCTAATAATTCTAATAACACTAATAACAACACTAGTAAACAGAGACTGAGTATTACGAATTCAAGCACATCCAGTGTTGTTTCGAGGAACGATGAATTTATTCCTATATCACAACTTACAAGTCGATCTCGAAATGAATCTATTGAAGATTTGGATCGTTGGATGGATGATGGCACAGACGTGCAGTCGATAGACGATGATGACATGGATGACGATTTGTTATCAGCGTCACCACAAATCCCAGCCAACTTATTGAAATTAGTTGAACAACAGAAGATTGATAAGAACCGTGATCTCGATAGCGACGACGACCCGAGTCCGGGCACTTCGCCTAAGGTGACTGCACGATTCGGAAGTCGAAGCAATAGTTTTTCCAATGACATTTTGTTCTCCTCGTCTCTAGCCAATCGACGGAAATCATCGATCGACTCCAAAATTATTCGAATGGCGAATAATAAATTTCGAAACCCCCTGTCGGCTGGTCAAAGCTATAATCCGCGAGGTTCTTTCGATAGTTGTTCCCCTTCATATATCCAGCGATTGAAAGAGCGTAACTCATCCATCGACTTCGGTGTCGTCAAGCAAAAGTACGATTTTAAGTATTATAAAAACTCCAACCAATTGTCAACCACCTATGAAAACGTATCAACCATAAAATTGAAATTACCTCCCGAATCGAAATTACCTGCGTGGTTTATAAGAGGCAGGACGTACTGGGAGGAGACCTACAATCGACTAAATGAATAGTAAATAAAATAAGTAACAATTCGCTAGAAGTTATATTAAAGAACATCAAAGTTATATTAGAGTATCTCCAACCAAATTACCAGTGCTTTGGACAACTGCAATCGACTAAATGAAGGGTGAAAAATAGATAACGATTCACTTAAAAATGTCCAGAGCTGCAAATATTGAATTTAAATACTTTTATTCGAATATAATACTAAGGAATTACTTTTAATAGATTCGGAATCAATTCTATGACACTTCAATTTAAACGTAGGTATGAACAAAACACCAAAGGTTATAATATTTGTTTCTAACAAATTATGATCTTGCAGCAGGAACTTGTGATTATGGACATAATACAAGTAAATTTGCAGTATAACTGATAATATTAATATATCGATACTATTTGAATTAACAAATACCGAAAGCTACATGAAACTTGATGAAATGGAAATTAAAGTTATATGTATTCTAGTAACCAGTACTTTCTATGTAACCATTTCTACCTTTCCCTTGGTTGATTAGCAAACATTTTTTCTCTTAGTCTCGACCCAGTTGTAGAGTAACCATTGGGTCTAGGTGAGCCTTGCGAGGGACCTTGAGAAGTGTATCCTGAACCGGGGACGGCTTGTTGTCGAGACTTGTCGTGGAGGGCTTGGAGAGAAGATTTTCTTCCATAGGCAGGTTTTTCGGGAGATGGTGGTTGTGGTTGTAGCAGCTGTTGCTGCTGCAAGTCTTGAGAATTCTGAGCTTGTTGTTGATAACTATTATTATATCTATTAGTAGATTGTACGGGTTGGAATTGGGAATATGTATTTTGGGGAGTAGTATTACCATACGTACTACCGTAGGTGGTACCATTGGTAGTACCATTGGATCCATTGGATCCAATAGGAATATTCTTTTGAGGCACCCCCAACCAATCGGGATAAGGTTCACCTTTCTGATCAAAGTACTTAACAAAGGCATTATGAATCAACGTATCATCATCAGTATTCCCATCTTTCTCCAGATAGATAGAGACATTAGCAAACTTCAGAGTATAATTCTCTTTTAAAGAACTAAAGAAACCCGATGTTTTGTTATTAGTAGAATGGCTCATAGTTTGTTTAATCTCTGTAGATGTTCTTCTACTGTAGTTGAAATTAGCAATTGTTGCCTAGGGTTCCATACTGCAGATAAGAAGAAGTGATTAAAGAGATATTAGTTAACCAGAGTAAACACAATTGATAATTAAAGGAATAGAATAGTTCATTTACAACTACCTGCTCCCCTTGTACTCCCTTTGAGCTGTAGCTTTCATTATTTTTTTCACTCTTTATATTTGCAATATTAAATTACTATTTCTCAAATTCAATCCATATAATAATATTAAGGACAAGATTAATTGTAAAACTAAAAATTATCCAGTTTGTAGAATATATATATAATTACTAGATATTAATTAATGGTAATACTGAAAATAGTTACTATATATAAAAGAAGGTATTTCCAATTATTAAGTGGATGTAATTGTTTTATTTTTCAGTAGCGCATTTGATAACACTTTTTAGATTATTTCATTATGACAATTAAATTTAATTTAATTATTCTAAATTTTTCATTTAATTTTTCTTGAATAATCCAATTGTATGTTACGTAGTTACCTTTACTCTCTTCTTTTCTTCCTAACCCCCCTTCTATTTGTTAATTTCTCGAGATGTTTGGATTTAATGTTATATTCCATCTGCAGGTCATCGGAATAATACTTAAATATTATAGTATGAAAATTTTCATAATATAGATTAAGTATTACATAAACCCCAAACCTTCACTCTAGACTATTACGTATGTTTCTTAAACGATATACTGTCAGAGCGTTAGCGTTCAACCCCTTGGTTGTGCGTAAACAGTTTCAGTTACAACGTTCGTTTATTGTTTCTAGTATCAGATTCAATGAAACTGCCCTTGATTCAAAGCTGGAATCCATGGTGGATTCCAAGGAATCGGACAATTTATCGTTACAAGAACTTGGCAAAATGAACAAGATTGATCCTGAGTTAATCAAGAGTTTGCAAAAAAATAAGTTTGTCAACTTAACTGCTGTGCAAACTAAATCCATGATCCCCATTTTCGAAGATAAAGAAGGTATGGTTGTTAGAGCCAAGACTGGTACTGGTAAAACCTTAGCTTTCGTTGTCCCCACTGTACAAACTATTATTGAAGATTTAAAAGACCGCAAATTTCAAGATAAAGTCTCGGCCTTGGTGATTGCCCCCACCAGAGATTTGGCTTTGCAAATCGAACGTGAATATATCAAAATCCTTTCAGGTCTCTCGCGTAAATTACAAAGTGAAATCCAAATGGGGATCCTTATCGGGGGTAAAAAATCAACCGTCGATGCCAGAAACCCAGCCCAAATTGTTATTGCTACCCCAGGTAGATTAGAAGATAGTTTATCCAACCCTAGAATGGCCCAATTGTTCTCGGCCTTGAAATATCGTGTCTACGATGAAGCCGATAGAACCTTGGATCAAGGTTTCGAAGACTCGTTGGAAGCGGTCGACAAGGCCCTTAAATCGGTCCATGAATCGAGCTTCAAATCGGTCTTGTTCAGTGCTACCGTCGACGATGGTGTCGACAGATTTGCCAGAAACCAAATTTCTCCAAATTATAAATTCATCAATTGTGTCGATGAAAATGAACCCGAAGCCCACGAAAATATTTACCAGAAATTGGTCGTCACCAAAAATATCACCGAATCGGTTACCTCGGCCTTGTCCTACATCATTAAATCTTTAGAAGATCCTAAATTCAAAGCTATTGTTTTCTTGCCTACCGTTACTGGTGCTGACTGGGTTTCCAGAGTCTTGAATACCGCCAGAAGAAATGAATTATACGATTCTAAAAAGGTTCATGGTAAATATAGATCTTCCATTGGTAAATTGCACGGTAAAATGTCTCAATCGTCTAGAGACAGAACCGTGAGAAATTTTAGAGAATCTAAACACGGTTTATTGATCTGTACCGATGTCGCTGCTAGAGGTTTGGATTTCCAAGATGTTACCGATGTTATTCAAATGTTCCCTTCATCTTCAGTGGCCGACTATATTCATAAGATTGGTAGAACTGCCAGAGCCGGTTCTAAAGGTAAGGCCACTATGTTCCTCGCGCAAGGTAGTTTAAAATATGTTGGCGCCTTGAAAAGAGAAAGAGGGGTTTCCTTTGCCGAAGAAATTACTGTCGAAGATATACAAGATCAACAAATTGAAGATATTTTTTCCAAAATTAGAGTTGATGATGAGTTTATTGAAGATTTTATGAAATCCTTTTTACAGTTCCAAAAACAAGTTGGATTTTTGTACAAATTGAATGTCAATAATAGTGTGGCCGAGTCTATGGAATTATACCGTCTGCTTTTACAAGACCAAGATGCAAAACTCCATGGTTCTGAAATGCTTCTTGGAGGATTGATGAAATCAGACCCAGATATGGTGGAGAAATATTTTACTTACTCAGCGTCAATGAGAAGATTCCAAGGTTCAAACAATCGTGGATCAAAGAGAAATACTTTCGGGTCCGATAACTATTCGAGTCGTGGTGGTAGTGGAAGATTCGGTGGTAGTTCAAGTGGTGGCTACAAAAGTAGCGGCTATGGTAACCGTGGTGGCCACAAGAGTAGTGGCCATGCTGACCGTGGCGACCGTGGTGGCCATAAGTTCTATGGTGACAAAGGTGGTTACAATGGTGGTAGAGGAAATGGTGGGTATGGAAGAAACGATCGTAAATCTTTTAAGAATAATGACAGAAGCGATCGTTCAGGCTACAGAGGTGGCGATGACTTTTAAGTTTATGTAATCTAATGGTAATCATGTAAATAGAGAACACAAGTTGTGTATTAATGTACAAAGGTAGTATAATAGAATTAATACTCGGATGCTAATGTAGGATACAAATTCCAGGAATTGTAATAATGCAAATTCAGACTATCGCTTTCGGCTTCTCTTGTATATAGATTTTGTAAATGATCCAACTGTGTAAGCCCTGGGAATGTTTGCCCGCTTTTTTGATATTCGCGAGGGCGTGTCATCAATGTACGCCAGTTTGGTCAATATGACAAAAACTAACAAGCATAATATCAAGATACTGTTAAGTATAACTATTCCTCTTTGAAAAATCAATTCCCTCGATAATGAGGTGACTTTTGATTTAGATTCCACTAACAAATTCCGGTGACTATTCTCTTGGATCTTGAATAGTTTGGCATATTCATTGTGCATGTGAACATAACTAGTCTGAAAATTGGTTAGTTGGTTGATGATTGTTGAATTAAATGAATGAATCAAGGATTCAATGTTTCCAGTTTGACGTTTTTCTAGATTTGAGAACGCTTGACTTAGGAGCTTTGATTGTTCTTCGACGTACAAGAGAGAAAGTGTAGCATTTGATTCTAGTAATGATAATCTTTTCATGATGTTTTTGTAAAAAGATTCTTGGGTTGATATTGTTGTATGACTGGTTTCGGGAACTTCACAAAATTCATTTTTATTTGAATTGTGGACTTGTAAAAAATCTGCCATTTGTAGATGTGGTAGAATAACTTGACACTTATCAATACTATTTCCGTCTAATCCAATTGAAGCGTTCAAGGTTAATGTATGTACTATTGTTTGACTGTCCTCATTTCCTGGTCGTGGTTCGGTCTCTTCTTTGACCTCATCCATCATTGTTTTACCATGAACTCTAACAACACTTATTGGGCAGTAGAATTCATCACCATAATGACTTAGAATTTCAATTTTTAAAAACTTGGCCCAAATAAACGGATTTTTAATTTTGAAATTTTGAACATCACGAATATTCCTGGCTTCAAATTCTCCCAATTTATGCCAATTAGTTGAGGGAAACCGTTCGCTAACTGATATTTTGATATCTTTGAAAGTTGAACTGAAAAATTCGAAATTCCCCATTACGACCCCTTCGACCAAAATATCTTGACATAGTTCAATAATGACAAATTTATCTGTTTCGCTACATTTATTCAAAAGGTATGATTCTTTACTTTCCCGAAGTATTGCCGATGCACCCTTGGCGTTGTTATTGGTTTGGGCTATAGTAGCAGCACAATCTATGGAAGCATAATTGAATTTATTCTTAAAATTAGTTAAACCTGAATTATCAGATGAATTAGTAAATTTAGGCACAATGGACTTACTTTCATCAACTGGTCGACTTTTATTTTGCATAGGTCTGACAGGTTTTTGATCGGTTTCATTGTAGACGCTAGTACCATTAGTCAAATTCTGCTTTTGTCGTTTCCATTCTTCAAATGACATAAAATGAACTTGATCTGATGTGAGATTTCCTGTAACCTCTTTATCGTTTATACTGGTATTGTAGCCGAGTTTATTAGAAATGTTGATCATTGGATCTTCGAGATTTACTGAAAAAGTCTCCAAAGTCAAGTTGGTATCATTCAACTCCACTAAATTTGTAGAATTCTCATTCATATTAACAATATCTTCATTTTCTGCTGTATAGCTACTCGTTATACTCTCTTCCGTCGTGGTGGATGTATAATCTAGAATACTTTCAAGAATGTGTTCATCTACCAGAGTTATGCTCTGTATATTCAGCAAGTCACCCGAGGAGCAATCTACAGAAGAACCAGTGGAACTTTCGTCTGTGTTTGTTTTGCTTAATTCACCAGTTAGCTGACTTACTCTATTATTACCATTTATCTCTGAGATGGATGCCGTTTTCGGGATTGTTTGAAATACGTTCGCTGGCAGTTTGCAAAGAACACAGGATTGTTGCTGTTGGCATAAAGTAGATGCTGTAGCCTTGACTATAGATGCCAAAAGCAAAAGCCGTACCAAGATCATCTAAGAGAGCATTAACTCCTAACAAAAATACCTATAATCAATTTTCACCAATTGCGCAATCTACCAGAGATACGAAAATCACTTACAATAATTTCAATCAGCAAAAGCTTTACAATAAACGTTAAATACAAATAAATAACATCGATTATTAACAAAATATATAACCAAGTATAGAATAAGTAAAAAAATGCATTTAAAAAACTCACAGAATTCGATTTTTATGACTAAAAACCAAAGAAAAATTAATTATCACTCGAAGTGAATTGAATTGAAGGAAAGTATGCTATGTATATGAGATGTTTGTGTCATGCTATTGCTTTATATTGTTAAATTGTTGCTTTGAATTTTTTGTATTCATATCTCTTCGGTGAACCTTGATCTTGAATTATTGCTAACCTCTTCTGGACCAAAAACATTTCGAGCTTGAGGTGGTTGAATCAAATCATCATACGACGAAGTATCCTCTTCTGAAGTGTCTGACTCGGGGTATACTTGAGTAGTACTGTTCTGATATTGCCAGTTATTGTCGTTATCAGGGTATGGTTGGTCGTGGTGTAATTGCTGATTATCGGCGTCATAATATGGTTGTTCTTCGTTGAAATTGAAATCATCAGGGTAAGCTAATGGGTTCCCAAACGAATTGAGTTTCGAGGTCCGATTGGGGGTCAAACCTGCCGAGCCTTTTCCGCCCGAGCTCGAACCTCTAGAGGTGTTCCCTGACGATCTAAATACCGAGTCCAAATTGTTGCTGTTGGCCACCCCTCGATAAACGAAATCAGGATCATCATCTTCAATCGTACCATAATTGGGGTTCATTTGACGTTCCAAGTCAATGGTATTGGCGTTGGAATGTTTGGAGCCCGAATGGGATAATCCCCCAGCAGCAGCAGCACCGCCAACAACAGCACCACCTGCCACTCCTCCTGCCACACCAGGATTGACATGCAACTCAGTAGTAGAATCAAACGGATCGGGGTTCTGACGGTGGCCAAAAACAGTATTGTGACCAGTATATTCCATTTGTTGGTCTTCGATGTCCTGTTGACTCTCTTTGTGTTTCCAGAACTTGGCCGCAGCAAATCTGGAGCCAGAATTATTTCTCGACACTTTGCCAGAGTCGCCGGAATCGTCATTGAAATCGGGCGATTGGTTGGTCAAGTTATTTCTTCTTCTCTTTTTCAAAAACAAAAAGAGAACGACAATACAACCAATGACAATAGTACCACCTATCGACCCTACTAACCCACCAATCAATTTGGAATTCTTTTCGGCCGTCGATTGTGATTGTTCCTGGATGTTGGCTGAGGTGGGTACTGCTACGACACTGGTGATGGTGGTGTCGGGTCTGATGATAAGTGAGGTACTGCCAGTGTAACCGGATGAAAATGAAGTGATTGGAGCGGCGGTAGATGCAGGTGCTTCTGTTGTTGAGTCTGTGTTAGATGTAGTAGTATCACTAGTTGTTTCACTGGTTCCACTGGTAGAATCAGTAGTCTCACTAGCAGTATCGCTAGTTCCACTGGTGTTATCAGAAGTCTCGCTAGTTGTTTCGCTAGTTTCACTGGTAGTATCAGAAGTCTCACTAGCAGTTTCACTTGTAGTTTCACTAGTATTTTCACTATTAGTATTACTAGTAGTACCACTAGTTTCACTTGTAGCATCACTGGTACTTGCAGTGGTAGTTCCACTGCTAGTTCTACTATTTGTGTCACTGTTAGTTTGACTAGCACTAGTGGTATCACTATTAGTTGCACTATTTGTACCACTGGTAGTTGCACTAGCACTAGTAGTATCACTGTTAGTGTCACTAGTTGCACTAGTAGTTTGTGAAGTTGTGTCTGAGCCAGTGGCTGACGATTCCGTCAGTGTTGCCGAGGAACTCGAACTAGTGGTCGACGATGACGACGACAGTGAAGAAGTAGACGGGGTACTAGTTGCCTGAGAACTTGATTGTATGACATTTGATGAACTGGTAGTGTCAGATGCAATAGTGGAACTCGTATCTGAGAAAGTGGACGAAGTTGAGCTTGTCGAAGTAGAACTTGAACTAGACGTAGAACTAGAACTAGAAGTCGAACTAGTAGAACTAGTAGATTGTAATGCTGAAGATGTAGATGATGGAATGGTTATACCATCACTGGAGGGTATGGCACTCTCACTAAAACTTGGAAACGACATACTCGATTGTATGACTGAGGAAGCGGCGGTGCTACTGAAGGTCGTACTCGATTCCACTGGATCTGAAGCCGAAGAAAAAGGGCTAGACAGGGTGGATGAGATACTTGTTGTATCTGATGATGTTTGTGACAATGTATCAGACAATGTAGTGGAGATACTGAGTGTATCTGATGCTATAATTGAAGAAGAAGAAGAATTATTATCATCTCTTTTAAAAAATGGATTTATATTTAGCAATGCCATACTGTGAAAATGTTAAAAATAACTTTTTTACAAAAACCAAAATTCAAAACAGAACTAAAACTTCATCAACAGAAAGAAAGAAGAGAAACAGAAGATATAAAGAGAGTTAGATCTTTTTACTTAATATAAATAATATCCTAAGCATCTCTCCAGTTGGTTGCTAATAGATGAAATTACTTTCAGAAGGGGGTGAAAGTGAAAAAATAATATTTAATGCGACTCACCTAATCTAAGTAATGGAATTGCAAAGACCGAAAACAATAACAAACCATTAGAGATTACTATATTACCTTCTGTTCTTTATATCTCTCTTTAAATACACATCATATAATACTTGGTTAACACTTACTCATTTTCTATACTTACGTATATGTACTATATTTACCATATTTTCTATGTTTACATCAACAAATCACTATGGTTACCATATTTATTCCACTATTAATACCGCATGATGTAATTTCACTGGCCACGATTTCCATTCTATTTCTGGTTCTGGGTCTCCCCTAATGCCGTCATCTTTCACAAATACGAAAAGTTTATTCTTATAATGGTTTGACATACGAATAGCCATTCCTTTTCAATTAAAATTGATTTTCTCTGGTGTAGAGTTCCAGATAAGTATAAACAATAACATTACTTCGAGATAATTTCATCTCATCGCAATTCCAGGTAGGCCCAGACCATTTTGGCAAGTACCTATAAATAAACGTGGCGTTGGCTGCAAAATCAAGGAACAATGGATTCATACAGTTCGCTAAATTTACTCTAATCTAAACATGTGATCATTGCTAAAGATAACCAGGAAAATATTGGGCAAGGCAGAAACAAAAAATATCAACAATAGATCTGTACCGTTTATAGATATACTATATACATGTAAGATTTTACTAGATATATTTAATAACTTTATAAAGATTATTAAACTAGAAGTATATAGTGAGCTTATAAAGATTATTGAACTAGATATACTTAGGATTACTTTCCTAGATATATTATTATTAGACTAAATATTTTATGGGATTATTTTATTAAACTAGCGATACTAGTAAACAAGACTTCCTCAATGAGATTATATTATTAAACTAAATAATTAATGAGATTAGTAGACTAGATATATATTAAGGTTATTAAACTAGATCTTTAATGTGATTATTAACCTAGAAATGCTTAGCAGGATTATTTTACTAGAAATTCTAAGTAGGATTATTAAACTAGAATTTCTTATTACGATTATTAAACTAATATTTAGTGAGATTAGTAAACATGTATTAAGATTATTAAACTAGTAATATTTAGCGAGATTATTAAACTAGAGATATTAAGTGAGATTATTAAACTAAATATTTAGTGAGACGATTAAACATGTAGAATAGAACAAATAAAACAAATAACTTAATTAATGGGGGATAGATAACCAAAAAAATTACCTACCTTTTAACCAATCTTTTAATGCAAATAATGCCATTTCCCACGACATTAGTAACGCAATCACCCCAAGCGATACATTCAAAATAAACATGGATGTATATCCATGATACTCATACGATAAAATTAACGGATCCGTCGACTCCATAAACATTAATCCTCCCAATAGTAACGCAAATGCGGTGATGAGTTCGGTAAATGGTCGACTAGGTAAGGTCAATGACTTAGGCGTCAAGGCCAACATGAGCATATACGTAAGGAGACGGAATCCACAGGCAAACATAAATAATGTTCCCCATAATGTATGGATCTCTGTCGAGAGCGCAGACGCTTGTTGATGTTTTGACATGAGAATCCCCGTCCAAAAGATAGTGATGGTGGGGAATGGATTGGGAGAAAATCCGGGTGAACATTTAATGATCGATGCTGGGGCTAACGATTGAGTGGTGTTATTACTAGTATTCTCGGGTGTCTCTTCGCCAGTTTCTCTCGCTTCGCGAGCTTCTCTCGCTTGCTTCTTTAAATTATCCACCCCTTTCTCAAACCTCCAGTCGTTCAACTTATACTCACAGATCAATCCCCCCATACCACATCCAATGAAAATAAATGCCAATGAAGCATGTTGCAAATCTTTAGCATTCCATGGAGCGCCAAAACTAGCTAACCGTTCCAAGAATACATTGGTCGATCCATAGAAAAAGATAAGAAACGATTCAACAAATTCCATGGTAATGGTTCCCTGAGTTTGCCAATATGAATCCCCAGTTTTGGTGATAAATTTATGGTTCCAGCTCCAGCCCTTTTCAGCAAATGCTCCACAGTATCGAGCTAAAGTGACCATTCCATAGACGAAAAAAATCCCCCCTTTAATAAAATGGGCCAAGAGATTGAATAATGCCTTGCCCTTCCCGAACTCACCGAAAATGGCTACACCCAAGGGGACTAGAATCAAAAATAATGTAAAATTAATCCAATTAGCTAAATTGTAGGTGATTTGTGTCACACATCTCCCTCGATTAGCCACAGATTGCCATAAAGGTTGCTGGAACATATCGCTAAAGATTTTCCTCTTCGAATTATGAGTTTTCCAATACGAATCATTCAATTCTAATGACGACGATGTAGAGCTATCAAACATTTCCAATTCGATATCATCATTCTTCAATGGCACATATGGTGGTTTTTGCAGCCAACGCAAACATGTGGCCACGTATTGGCCTATACTTGTAACAAACAAAATCACCAAAAATTTATTATACACATTACCCGGGTATTTATCCTCTTCATCATACAACCAAAAACCAAGGGTTGAAACCATCACTAATAACAAATGTACAGTTAATAACCCCAAGTACCATCTCGACTCGACATTCTTCAACACCATCAACACCGGGTACAAAATGACAAATGTAAACAAGCCCACGAAAATGTGTATATACAAAGAAACTACCAGATCACTATCAAAGTAGGTCTGGGGTGAGTAATTATCCCACCAGAGTTTCTCTGCTGGTTGTAGATGCGTTTGCAATATGGGTACACCATGTTGATGCTTCATAACATGAGGTGTAGGTGAGATTGATGCCGTGGAAACCGTCGTAGGTGTTGGCACTAACTCATCGTGATCATGATCATGATCCTCATGCTCGTCATGGTCCATTGGCATGGCCATGGTCAAAGCCAGAGCCAATGCTATGCCTAGCACTAAGTTCCTATACCACTTCATGATATTCTCAATAAATATCGGTGGTGAATTTTTTACAACCAAATCCTGGTGGTGATTATTTGAGGATTTTTATCGTCTATATATAATATTCACAGCATTACTTGATCTGTAGATGAATGAGGCAACAGCTGATTGTGCTACATTTACAAGGAGAGAATTTTGCGAAGTAAACAATAATCAGACACAAATTTGTGGTGGGTCATTTACAGAGAATAGTAGAAAGCCATTGATCTATCCGTAGTCCTTTATCCTTTCTTTCACTCACTCTAATTGTACAGAACAACTTTTGCAATTATCTACGGCTGCTTTCGTGATTCGGCTGTTTCGGATATACACCCTGAGGTATCAGCAATCGCTTCTATTTCCGTGCTGCATTGTGGTAGGTTGCAAACGGAGATGATGGAAGGGATTGTGAATGGCAGAGATTGAATGGGGTGGAAAGGGTTGGGTGTTACAATATTGCAATGTTACAAAGTGGACGTTTGTATTGTCTGTTGAATTGTCAATGATGGCTGGATGAACCTACCATTTTTATATAGTGCCTTTGTATTACTAATTTTAGGGGTGCCGACTTTTTTGCGTTGATCATATTATTTCATTGTTTTAGGTTGTTTCGGATAGAAGTGGTATGTAATTTATTTAAGTAATCTAATGATAAATGAGATATCCAGAATTACGGATATTAGATATAGATGATTCGATACGCTGGGGTTTTTTTGCGTTTGAAACTTAATATCAATTGGTCTGGTTAAAAGAAAGTGTTGATCTGCATTAATTGGTGGTACAATATTTAATAAGGTTTTGAAAGTTAGTTTTTAAGTATAATTTGGCATTTTTTAGTTTGTCATCCAATTGGGAATACGTATGTCGGTGAAACCTGGTGGCATTTCTGACATGAGTTCTACAAATTAGCCCAATTAAAGTAATAATCGAAATAGTATAATCGATTGTAGTATCTCTGCTAGTCAATTTTAACTTTTATCTATACCGAATTTTTCTAATGTATATGTCGGCGTTCTTGTGGAAGTACGCTTTGATTGTATAAACTTGCAAGCCACTCCCATGTACTGTCATTATCACTTATAATTTACAAAAGGGGACCACAATCACTTCTTCCTCTCATTCCTCTCATTCCTATCACTATATTCATTTTTCGATTTGTTATATTTTAAGTTTATTTCTATATCTAGGTATATTTATATAAAAGTCAAATAGCCCCTTTTCGGGTAAGATAGTCAAATCTTGAATATGTGTAACCAATGAATGGTAAATCGGCCTTGACATTCTTACTATTTGGACCTTCGTTTTCTCGTTCTTGCATAGCTTGAACTAATGCTGGAGAGTCTGGGACATTTTCTAATTCATCAGTAGGGAAAAATCTGGTATCAGTAATCGATCTTAATTGGGGCACAAATGGTGCGTCTACTTTTCTTATAGTATCCCAATCAACCCCGCGGAAAAATGGATGTTGTTTAATATCATCAGCACCACCATATCTCCCTAAACGATTTTCAGCACTGGTTAATAATGTCTTGATTAAATCTTCGGCTTCTGGACTTAAATGGACATCCTCGGGTATTTGCAACGTTTCTTGCCAATTCAAAATCTTTCTATACGTTTCATGAGGAGCTTCAGAACAAAATGGTGGCCATCCGATTAAACATTCAAACATAATCGCACCTAACGACCACCAATCACATTCTTGGCCATACCCTTGATTTATGAAAATCTCAGGTGCAATATAATCGGGAGTACCAACGGTGGAATAAGCCATCAATCGTCTTGATTTCCTCCAAGTTTGCATTTGTTGTCGATTCGACATTGTTAAGTGAATAGCATCAACCATCATTGAGTTTCTTCCACTGGTCAATTGATTTGGTTGCAAATGGTTCGATGACGAATCTTTTTCTAATAATTTTCTATAATATTTTGAATCGTGAGTTTTATGGAAACCAGTCGATAACCCGAAATCAGACAATTTAATATGACCGCGAATATCAATCAAAATGTTATCTGGTTTGATATCACGATGAATGAAGCCCAATTTGTGGATGGCTTCAATTGCCAATACACATTCTGCCATGTAAAATCGAGTAATATCTTCAGTAAAAATTTGCCATCTAATCAACATTGTCATCAAGTCTCCACCGGGTAAGAATTCCATAATCAAGTACAAATATTGAGCATCTTGGAAAGAATAGAATAATGAAACCACCCAAGGTGAATCAGAACCAGCTAATACATCCCTTTCAGCCTTAACGTGGGCCAACTGATCTTTCTTATACATTTCCGACTTTAATAAAGTTTTCATGGCATAAATTTTTCCCGAATCTTTCTTTTGCACCAATCTGACTTCACCGAAAGCACCTTTACCAATAACCTTGACACTGGCGAAATCTTCTAGGGTCAATCTTGTCCTTCTCAACCTTAAAAACGCTGATTCTTTCTTCCCTAAATTTTGTAATTGTCGATTTTTCCGTTCTTCGGATGTGCCAGCTTCTTGGGTCAAGATTTTCTGTTCCAATTCCAATCTACGCTGATTTCTTTCAATGGCATGTTGCACTGATTTTGAATAATGCGACTCCAATTGGATTTTGGTCGCCGTGGCTTTATCCTGGGTCGATCTAGTTAATGATTGCGGCTGTCTATTGAAATAAACGTAATTTGATTTGGTAGGAGAACTGGGTGTGGTTACGACTGTAGGAGTGATTTGAGGAGCCTGGCTTAGTTTTTCTTGATTTTGACCATTATAATGTTGTGAAATTGCGATTGGTGGGGCTTGATGCCCAGTAGCTAGTTCCTGGCGAGGCGAAACATGAACATGAGCCTGCTGTGGTACCTTTGGTGCTTCAGCAGCTTGTGCAGCAGCTTGTTGTTGCTGCAACTGTTGTTGAATCTGCTGTTCATGTAAGTGAGCTTGCTGTTGCTGCTGCAATTGAGCCTGTTGTAATTGAGCTTGCTGCTGAGCATGCTGTTGTTGTTGCAACTGTTGCAAACTAGGTTGATGATGTAACGAGTTTTGCAAACTATTAGAATCATCAAACGAGCCTAGATTATTCGAATGAGTTGACGGAGAGTTTGAAATATCAGACAAATTGGTTGAAGAATTATTATTCAACTGGACAAAGTTTGTTGGCGGTTTGAAGTTCATCGAATCTATTGACGTAAACTTATTAAAGTTATGTTGAGAATCATCAAACTGACCAGTGGTGGTAAATTTAGGAGACGCGGCAAAACTGACATGATTATAATCAGTGGGTTCAATCACTGTATCTTCATCCATGTAACTATCATCATTAGCATGTTGTTGATGATATTGCAATTGTTGTTGATACTGAAATTGTTGTTGTTGCTGCTGCTGTTGTTGCTGCTGCTGCTGTTGTTGTTGCTGCTGCTGCTGTTGTTGTTGTTGCTGCTGTTGTTGCTGCTGCTGTTGTTGTTGCTGCTGTTGTTGTTGCTGCTGCCCTTGAAGTTGTTGTTGATGTTGTAGTTGCTGATAATACAACTGCTGTTTCTGCTCTTCAGTTAACTGATCGTAGTTCATAACTACTGATCAAATAAAGAAAAAAATAGAACAAGATATGAAAAATCGCTAAGATCAATATCCAAGAAAAATAATATCAAAGAAAAAATAAAATAAAAATAAAAAATGAAAAATAAATCAAACTCCTGAAGATTTCGAATTATAACAGTAAAAGAAAATGGTAATAGACTTAAGCAATCATATAAACAAAGTTATACAAATCTATAAAACACATTCTAAGAGTTTTTCTACTACATTTTTATAATTTCTTTAGTGTATATACTCCTACTCCTATTCTTCATTCCTCACTCAATTACCAAATATGGTAGTATTCTGTACCTGAACTTTAGATCCAATAAAATCGTAGTAGGCGAAAGTATAGTGGAGAAGATATATAGAGATAATTGTAGATAGTTAGATAGGTTAATGATGTAGTTGTTCTTGAACTAGTTCATAATTTGGGCGACTTGCCACACAACCATAGGGGTACACATGCCTCAGGATGGTATGTACTAAGAATCTAGGCTTACTTTTTTATATAAAGCCAATGTACCTGACTAGCCAAGTCTCTTTCATAGTTTCTCTTATTATTCTGACGCGTTCATTGTACTTTGTCCAATGATGTTTACAAGGCTTGGTATGTTGATTTTATTTGTTATTATTCGCTCCACCGTGTAATCTTTTGTTGCGATAGTTGAGTAGAGAATATTAATACCAGCAAGTATAATTTGATATGGAGATATTTCCAATGCCATATTGTATATCATTTGTATTTTAGGAAATGGCCAAATATTATGGTATTTTTTTATTTTATTCAAAAGAGTTAGGAGGATTTACAAATTCTGATTAAAACCACAACTTTTTGTAAAGTGTCAACAAATGCAATCGGCTTTTTGATCTTGGTCTTTACATCGTGGTTGTACTGTGTAATGTAATTATGTGAAAATCCAATATACCCTCAAGAGGAAAAAAGTACTATCTATTGTTTAGATTGGAAATAACCTTTATAGGCTCACCCTGTAGAAATCATAGTAATGAATTTACTTTACGTTTTCTTGATTAAGTTACAACTTCATGGGTTTCATTGATTCTTCTTATTTCGTTAGTTTATAACTTTAGCCTTTCATTTTGGGTGATTGGTATTCATTAGTTGATAATCTTACACTTAATCCAATTCATCTTCGATGAAATGGATTTCATTTCTTCTTTTTTTTTTCATTAGTTAATAATCTTTATTAAAATATACAGTAATATAAAACCACAAATTTTAAAATTGTAAAGCTTGACCTTTTTGTTTTTTGTCACCACCTAATTCGAAATGTTTACATCTCTTTAAAGATAATTGAGCCTTAGTTTTACAGACGACACATTCTAATCTTAAAACAACTTTTTTGGTAGTTTTAGCTTTCTTGTGGAAAACTGGTTTGGTTTGACCACCGAAACCGGATTGTTTTCTGTCATATCTTCTCTTACCTTGAGCGAATAAAGAAGCTTTACCGGCTTTGTATTGAGTGACTTTGTGTTGGGTATGTTTTCTACAAGCCTTACCTTTACAATAGGTTTTTCTAGTTTTTGGAACGTTCACTATAATTGTTAGTACGGGTTGGTTTGATATTAATTGATATATGGATGGATTGGAATTACGAGATATATCATGCCTCAACTTGTCTATGCTTGAACTATTGTTCATTAGAAATAATATATTCAATCCTGCTTTTCTGCAAACTAAATGACCCAAAAGGTAAAGTACTTGTTTAATACACTTTTATCATATAATTTCAAATAAACGACAATTTAAAAAAACTGAAATAATGCCCGTTCAATAGTACTTTCATATCTTCAAACTTAATATAATCACTTTCTAATAAAACTTTCCACTTCAAATTAACATCCGTTATAGCTTATGCTCTTATCTTCCATTTTCCATTCAAACAATCTGTATTTATCCACTTTGTTTACATACCCATAGTTAATAATAAGTAATACTGTCTAACTGTTTAAAATTTTTCAAATATTAAATTTCAATAACCTTGAGAACATCACGATAATTGTGGTCACGTGTAGGGTTACAACCCTAAAAATTGAGATTTTAGAAATAGTATGTAGGGGGAGATAGAGAGGATTGATAATATACTAACAAGGTAAGATAGTACATAGGGGAAGTGACTTGTACATATAAATACAGTAGTATATGTTTGCAATATCATTTCAGTTTTCTTATATTTCAATTAGTGGGTGAATTAATCTATATCTATAAGATGTATTATATACAGGTCTAATATATTAGAAATTACCACATTAGCACTCTACATTAGTTGGTATGGGTTGGTTTGTTTGAATTGGATTGTTTGACAAAGATTGTGTTTTACTCTTTTTACATTTTAGTTATTACCCCATTGGCATAAACTATCATTTTAAATATTTCATAATATATTAACCTATATGTCTATGTACACCGAAAATAGCATGTTTGCTAAGCGTCATTGTCCAGATCCTGTAGTAGTCTGTGTGCTTTCATAGAAAGTTTTTAAATCAATGTCTTGATATTAGCCCCTAGTGTTTAGAGATAAAAGTAAAGAATTAGAAGTTATTTGATCATTTGATCGTAAAGATTGTGTTAGAGATTGAGATTCAAAATTCATTAAGCTTGAGTGACAGTGGTGTAAATAGTGGAAGTAAGGGTGGTGGTTTCTTCATCATTGATATTATAATAATCATAATCAACGTAGCAAACACCACTCGATACAGTAGTAACAATATTGTCAATGATCCAGTCGCCGGTTGAAGTTGGAATGACGGACCCAGTGATGGTTGGACCGTCACTGTTACTGTCATCGACAAGCTCGGTTGTGGTGGCTGGTGTGGTTGGTGTAGTTGCTGGTGCTGCTGCATTTTCAGTAGTGGTAGCTGCATCAGTAGTAGGAGCGGCATCGGTAGTAGGAGTAGTTGTTTCTGGAGATTCGGTAGTAGTCTCTTGGGTATCAGGAATAGTTGTTTCAGTAGTGGTAGCAGCTTCTGGGGTATCAGTGGTTACAGCCTTGTCTTCTGGTTTGGATGTAGGTACAATTGAAACTTGATTAGTATCAATTGGAGTGGAAGCAATGGTAGTAAGGGTATATGGAGTACCTTCTAAGGTAGCTGTAACCGTAGCAGTGTACCTGGTGATAGTAGTTGTCGAAGCATCAGTGATGAGATTGGTAACTGTTTGCATACCATTGACAGTTTCAAACTCTGTTTGTTCGTGCTGGACAGTAGTAGTCAATTGAACATAAACATATTCGACATCTTCATCGTCTTCTCTTTTGAAGTTAGGAACAACCAAGGATTTAGCCAATGTCAATAAAGTTAATGAATTTAATAAATTTTGAATTCTCATAGTAAAGGAATGTAGATAGTTAGTTAGTTAGTAGTAGTGAGTGACTAAAGTTAAGTTATAAAAGAATGTGGGAGAGAGATAAGCACTAGGAGGTATACCTTGATTTGATATTAATTAATACTCTGGAGATATTTTAGGTTTTCAATAATTAAATTTAAAAAAGGTAGCAAGATTATAGACTTTTATATATCATACATTATAAATCCACGCAGACCAAATAATCTCGAAGGATTTTCAATGAAGTCAACTTGAAACACCAATAGTCACGATTGAATCTCTTTCATTTCCGCATTAAGCACTCATCTTCCTATTTTAAACTTTGACCAGCAATTGTAATACGAACTAGACATAAAAAATAATGATTTCATCATGGTTTAGTATAGATTCATCTAATTACGTATGTATAAAGGGACGGAAATATAGTTTGTTCACCAAGTTTGGTCGTTTTACCAGCACTATACTACACTTCGTGAACCGTAATTTTAATTTTTGGCTGCAAAAAAATTATCTGCAGGAAAACTTGCTGGTTTATCAACCGGATTTGCAACCATTGTTAAAGTTTCTATGGTGATAGAGTAAGGGGAGGGATACTACATAGTAAATTAGTAGGTCATGGCTCCAACACACACCAATGGTGACAGGTCAACCTACTGCCAACGCCTGAGCAAGGTGACTTGTTCTCGAGAAAAATGCAAAACGGGTATTGGTTTTACTATATTCGATCTAACCTTAAATGACATGAGATATCGTAAGTATAATAATATCCTCGATTGTATTGATCATCGAAGTTGCTGGTCATATAATATAATAATCGCGGCGGATAAATTGTACAATGGAGGCAATTTCGAGATGTAGATTGACCCCTGTTGCAATGCTCATCTGTTTCATTGTGACATAATTGTTTCATTGTGAACTAACTGCGATATTACGTTATATTTCATATTGTAAACATTCCACCTTCTTCTCTATTGTAAAATTGCAAGCACACAAAATGTGTCTATATTCTTAACATAAGCCTTCATCTATACACACGAGTGAAAGATTTTACTAGAAAATCCATCAAGTGGACTGACGTAAGGAGTCTTGCCTTAGAATGTACATGCAAATGTTGGTAATTACAAGTTATTGGTTTCTTCGTAAAAATGTCAGAAATATTGAATTACCTATTTCTAAAAGTCGAAATGGAAAGTCGCAAATTTCAAATATTTAACCAAATTTGACAAAAATTGTATGAAAATTCTCTGTCAAATCCTAGTAAAATATAACTATCATTCCCTCCAGTCTATTAAGATTATCACCTCCTATTATTACTTATTGCTTTTACCAAATTGGTTATTCTCCAGTTCTCTTAATTCCGAATTTCATCACGTGGCATTGGTCGATTTGGTTCAATTAAAAATTGAGAATGTATCCGGAATCTCTGGTTCTCATACGTCAATCATAACAACAGTCCACAAATAATCACCAAGCTTTGATTTGAGTGATACAAATAGGTAAATAGATAATAACACATTCCGAAGAAGTATTAGCGTTACTTTCAATCGAATATCTCATTTAGTTGCTGAAATAATTCGACCTTAATATATCGTAATCAGACTTACGGGATTCAATTACGACAATGAGTTATTACGGATCAAACACCCCTCTAGGGTACGGGTCTTACAACCAACACCAGTTGCCATCTGGGTCTAGAGGACAGGTCCCAGCGTTGCCTACATCATCCGAAGCTCCAACATCATCACCTAATGAAGCTGCAGCAGCGGTAGCTGCTCAACAACAACAACAACAACACCAACACCCTCAACAAGGTCAACAAGTACCACAACAGTCTCAACAACTGAGCCAAATGCAGTCGAGCTCTTCCAGCCAAATCAACCCACCTTCCCCTTCGGCATTGAAACAAGCCATGGCGCAAGATGAAAGTGCCATTAAGAAACGAGAAAGGAGAAATAGACCCGGTCAAAAGTTCGGGGCCAAGAAGAAATCATGGGTATGGTCTTGGTTTGTTCAAGATTCGTCAGACCCTAATATTGCTGCTTGTGATTACTGTGGGAAGATTATTATCAGGTTATCTAGCGATAAAGGTTCTCCCAAAAAATTAAGTGAACATTTGAAAACTCACAAGTTGACCAAAGAATCAATCAACTATTCGCGTCCAATTCCAATTGATGGATTTGGTAATACTTATACCAGCAATGGTGAACCATTGACTTACACAGCTCAATACGAAGAAGCTCAACAACAAGCAGCCATGACTCCAAGCAGTAGTAGTAATGTTGGTGTGTCAAGTGTCTCAAGTCAGAATCAACAGTCTCCAAGCTCTAATCCGTCTATGAATGCAAGATTGAATACGTTTGGCGTCCAGCAAGGTTTTGATATGAACTTCAAAAATGAACAATTGAAAAGAAAAGAAGCGTATAGTTATATCAATCACCGAAGGTATGTGAGTGCCGATTTTGATAACACACCCTACAGTGCCATGAAATTTCATAAACATTTATTGAAATTCCTTACCGAAAATAAGTTGGCCATTAGTGTTATCAAATCACCTTCTTTTCAACAATTGGTTTACGATTTGAGATCCGACTCAATAAATGATTTAATGGAATTGGCGAGCTTATACAGTGGTCTTTTGGAGGTTTCCCGATACGATCCCACTTCTAGTAGCTCTGCCGAGGATGCTATATCTAATGTTGTTGAGAAATCTTCCGGTATCAATTAGATTCATTTAGTTCTATATGGAATTGTATTAATTCTAAGTTGTTAATGTTAATTTTTTGATAACATGATGTATATTAGTTGGTGTTATGCGTTTACTTATATATTGCAATGTAAAGATATGTATCACAATGATGAATATATGGGTTTGATTATCAATCATAATGTAAATTCTTGGATTCTATCCTCCGATATCATCATTGAGTCAATGTTTGGAGTGCCTTGATTCAGGCTTGTACCAACCAATGGTGTATTTCCAACTCCATATATAACATTGGATCCCAAAACCGGGGTACCTGTGGTCGATGATTGACTATAATTCGGCGGACTTAAAGTTTTCACATCATTATAAGTTGGTGGTACTTCGTCATCCCAAGCAATTCCTAAACCTGAACGTTCGGTTAATATCACTTTGAATTGCATTCTTAAAACTCGTGCTGCTCCTGTTGGTACTCCAGTCAGGGATGTGTTCGATTGCAGGTTACCTTTTGGACGACCCGTTGACGTTTCTGATGTCGAAGATGATACTGGTTTCAATTCATCTTCTTTGGCTGACTTCTTGGAATCCACTGAGTGGACTAACTCTTCAGCAATTACAACACTAACAATAAGTGTGTGATTGACAAATACGCCCAATACTGGGTCATCGACATCGCAGCAAACATTAGCATTATTCCTCAATGCCTGAATAATACTTTCTGATTTATCATCGAATTCACTCGAACTTTTCTGGGTTTGACTATGAAACCCTGTGGAAAAATTGAATGCATTAATATCCGCTACTAGAACAATACTACCCAATCCACTAAAGTCAGATTTCCAACCGGACTTGATCTCACCATGTGCAACAGTGCGAATTTCCTCAAAGTAGAGATGTTCCTCTTCCTCAAGATCATGTGGAAGAGTTGGATTGACTGGTGTTGTTGTTTCCTGCCTGTCTCTTTGTATTTCGGCCGCTCTTTGTGGGTTGACAAAATCTTCGATAAAGGTATCTTGTGGTATTATAGTCGGTGGTTCTTCTTCTTCAGTGGGGATTTCAATCTCATTTGGATCACTATTCACCATTAAAGGATTTCTTAATTGACTTGGATCTCGTGTTAGATTCACAGTAGTAGTGATGGTTGAATGATGTAGATGTGCATTTTTAACTTGTTTTGCGGGATTACGGGATGATAAATCTTTATTTTTTCTCTCTAATTCTTCCATGGCAGTTAGTTTATTTGAATGATTATCACAACAATGGGCTCGAACTTTAACAAATTCATCAATCTTCCAAGACAATTTCCTCATTCTCCATCTTCTCTCACCAGACAGACTTACCACATTATCTAACTTTAATTCAAGGGGGAACGTAGATTTTGGATATATCACATTAGGTAAAACTGCGCTAGCAGATACGTCAGTGGGTGGGAATACTCGTAGTGAGTTTTTGTCTGGGCCCCTTAAAACCAGTCGTGAGACAAATAATGGTAATGTGGTACTAGTTTCTTTATTCGAATTAGGCAATGTACCAGTAGCAACTAGTTTGTACAGTATGTGAGCATTTGAATTAATTGAACCTAATTTACTTGTAGGAGGCAATGAACCTGGTAAGAAATGGGAAAATGGGTATGCATGCGATCCGGTCGAAAATGAAGTAGGTGAAGTCAATACGTCCCACCTAGCAAGTATAGTAGTTCTCGTTTGACAATCTTTACAACTTCCCACAGTGTTTGATGAAATCACAAACGGCCGTGAGTATTTCATGGTTTGAATCAAAGTTAAAGTGACAGTTTCCAAAGTTAATTTTGAATCCATCGACTTTGCCGATTTGATCAGATCTGCAGATTCTCGAGATTTTGGAGGGTAGATATCAAGGGATAAGTTCCCTGATATTATTGAGCCCGAGGATTCGTGAGGTTGCCCGTATAACATTATTGGAGGTGATTCTAAACTTATTGCCAATGAGAAAGTGAGGGCTTTTGCTTTTAATGACGTTAACGAAGTGGACGAACTTGTTGAAGACGTGATTGGCGTCGATTTAACTGGGGTGAGACTTACTCTTGATGATGACAGTGCTGGGGTTGCAACATTTGATTTAGATACGGTTAACCCATTTTTTTGCCTAGCCTTTTCGGAGTTGTGATTTAATACTCTTGAAAGTAAGGCCATGATAAATAGTAATAACAATAATGCAAATTATTGTATCAATTGATAAAACGAAAGCACCGAGATGAGGAAAGTACGGATATAAAATCCCACACTCGAAAATGATGTGCGATTTACTTTCGGTTCGGATTTTTGCGACTTTAATTGAAGTTTCGGAAATAGGGCTTTGGAATCCACAAATTCACTTGCAGGCAACAAAATAGGTTCAGAGGTAACACGATGCAACTGGCACAGTAATGGTCTAACTACTGTTATCGTTGTAGATAGTCGATAGTCGATAGTTGATAGTCGAAACTCGCTTTTTTTTTACTTCATTAATAAGGTCTTATGTAGTCACACCAAACTGGAGTCAAACCGGGAGGTCATTGCTAGCATGTTTCAACACCTGAACTTACTTTAATACCAAACAGTGATCCTCTAACGTCAAATATTTTAAAATATGATAGCAATGTTCATTTTCAACCTAAAAAAGTGTACCAACTACCTCTGTTTCAAAGATCAAAGCAAAATAACAATGGGTTTTATATAAGATACCATATACCACCTTAACTATACCTATTTTCTATCAACATTAACATATCCAGAGGAAAAGAATGTGGTGGTAAATTTTGGCTGTAAGAATATTTACCACATTATATTTTTTCGCACTACTCTGTTGAAGTGTTGTAAATCTGCTCTACACATATTAACTTTGTTTTAGTGGATTCAATGTCTGACCAGTATTTGATTATAGACAATGGGTCATATAATATAAAGGCAGGTTTCAATAGTGAAGATGCAAATCTCTTAAAAATTCGAAATGCTATTACAAAAACACGGGATGGAGTACTCTACATTGGAAACGACTACCGAACCCAAACTAACAACTACTCGGGTATGAGTTTCAAACAACCTTATAATCAAGGTCATTTGACGTCTTGGGAAACAGAAAAACCTATATGGGATTATACATTTGATCAATTGTGTCCTAACACCCCATTAGATCCATCGTCGACACATTTAACTTTAACGGAAACGCCATTCCAGTTGCCACAACTATCCATCAGTACTGATCAAATTGTATTTGAAGAGTATGGGTTCAATGAATATTTCAGATGTACTCCTGGATTGTTATTACCGTGGGTAGATTTTAAGGATGGTATGCAAAAAGAAACAGACAATCCGAATAATAATGATTTTATGTTGATAGTGGACTCAGGGTATGATTCTACGTGGATTATTCCGGTTATCTATCAATGTGTATATTGGGATGGTGTGAGAAAATTACCTATAGGTGGGAAATTACTCAATGGGTTATTACGAGAATTAATATCGTTCCGTCATTATGACTTCACGGAAGAACCAGTACTTATCAATACAATTAAAGAGCAAACATGTTTCATGGCCCTGGATTTCCAGAAATCTTTACAAACAAAAGCAAAATCAAATTGTCAATTCGTGCTACCTGATTTTAAAACTACCACCACGGGGTATGTCAAGACCAAGGATTCTCCTATAGATAAAGATTCGCAATTGTTATCTTTAACCGACGAACGGTTTGTTCCTCCAGAAGCGTATTACCATCCAGAAATCTTATTTGACAATTCAAATTCTGCTGGTAATCCCATTTTACAAACAATTCCTTTTAAAAATATCATTGAACTAATGGTCGATTCGATCATGGCGTGTCCTAAAGTAGCCCAGCCTTTGTTGCTGGCCAATATTGTCTTGGCCGGTGGATCTACGAAAATCCCCAATTTCAAAACCAGATTATTATCGGAATTGAAAAAAGAATTGCCTCTGGATTGGTTCGTCAGAATCAGGGACACTGGGAATATTGAACAAGATGAATTAGCTTGGAACGGTGGATTGAACTTGACGGGTAGTGACATTATCAGTAAAATTTCCATATCGAAACAGGATTATTTTGAACATGGATCCAATTGGTGTCAAAAACAATTTGGGTTTAAAAATCCGAAATAAAAATAGCAGAATTGGTATCAGAATCAATTTGGTTAAAAAACCCAAATTAACATTTATTCGCATTCAATCAAATGGTTAAAAGTTAAATACCTCGACAAAACCAACCACGCGTATCTAAACCAAACCATTTGACTATAATGACCATAACTCATGGCAGCATAACTGACACTCAACATATTCAAATCAGAATAGAATTTGACCGACGATGAGTTGGCTACTTGGAAGAAACTGATATTGATGTTAAGATTCAACAAATTGGAAAATAACGATGAAGATAAATGATTGAAAAATAATTCAACATTAGTTAGCAAAGTGAAGGAATATTTTTCCCAGAAATTCAACGATTTCAAGACAAATAACTTGTTCAGGGACTTTTTATAATAGGTATTGAAGAATTTCTTAGTACCATGATATAATGAAATATGATTTGGATGTTGAGAAACACCGTTAATATCAAAAGTAATTAAAACCAAATCTTTAAATGTAGTCCCGATAATCCTCTTCAATGATTGACCTATTTTCGCAGAATCCCAAGTAATATTCATCCCATCTTGGAAGTCCAATATTTCAATATTTTTTTCGTTTATCCCCAAGATTCTTGCTGAATTATACAATTCTTGACTTCTTATCCTCCCCAATGAATCATCTACACCATTTCCAGTAGAAAAACATATCAACTTCACAGCATTATTGTGTTTTGGTTTCAGCAATTCAATTATCGATGGAGCAAAGAACATGACTTCATCATCAGGATGACCAATGATATAATAAACTGTCGAATTCTGAATTGGCAATGAATCAGGTGAAGTTATACTATCATAAGGATATTGATCCAGCAGAAACCTATTGGTTTTGATTTGGGAATTGTTGAATTTTAATTTCAATTGGGGTAACGTCGTGGATAAAAAGATCCAAAAAAGGAACGAAATTCCAATAGTTCGAATTATGACCTTAGGAACAATCAAAAGCATCTTAACTGTGATATCCAAAACTCAATTGTAGAACTATTCTAACTACTCATCCAGATTCAGTTGAAATTGTTGATGTGTACGTTTTCCCCAAAAAAAGGTTGCATGAATGTTTCGCAGTTGTTGGGATGCACCAAAACCCAAAATTACTTGACAAGAAGAAGGCTAACAGAGAAGTACAAGTTGGCAGTTTGGTTGATAGTGGTAGTTATAGCATGATATTTAATTATACTATATTATTACAGAAATTAAGAAACTGAAAATATTTATTATAGTTTATCTTGCACAATGGGTGCAAAAAAGAGTCTACAATGTTTGTAAAAGTCATTTATGTATATTTATCGTAAAAGAGATCTATACTCTATTTCTTGGTGAGAAACGTGTACCCTGTGTTCCAGACAATATCAATGGTGGTATTTTCGTCCCAGCCTAACAAAGTCTTATACTCATTGGTTAATTGCTGGTAAACATTTGCTTTATCTCCGGTTTTTTCTTTGAAATTGTGATATCCACTGTATGTGTATAAGTAATTCAATAATTCTTCAATGGAGATGTTTTCTTTAGTCAAATTCAAATCTTGGGGGCCTGGCTTTATGGCACCGGTTTCAATATCTGGTAAGAAATTGTTAATGATTACATCATCGTATAAATCTTCTGGAATGGCTTTATTGACATCTTGCAAAAGGAACTTGAGAATATTTCTCCCTGGTTGTTCCCAATGGGGACCAACAAAGTTAGGGTCATCATAAATGTACTTATTGTATAATTGTTTTGCTTGTTCTAAATTAGCCAATTTAGTCTTTGAGTCAATGTTAGCATCTTTAATATGATAATCAACAATAATAGGATCACAGTAGAAGAAATAAGCTAACGTTCCCCCCTGTTTCAAAATCTTGTATGAATTTTCAAAAAACTTGGGGAAATCTTGGAACCAATGAATACATTGGGCGGCAGTGATCAAGTCTACTGAATTCTGTTGAATATCTTGTGATTTGCTATCCAAGAAATCCTCAACTGCACCGGTTTTAAATGAAATCCTTGATTTATCAACTCCAAGTTGTTTTGTTCGTTCATCAATTAACGAATTGGCAGTTTCAACCATTGTCAGCGATAAATCCAACCCAATTACCTCGTTGGAGATGTTTAACAACGGATACGTCGCAACCCCAGTCCCACATCCTAAGTCAATTGATTTTTCTAATGGTAATTTACTTTCATCGCCTTTAGAAGCATATTGACTCAAGATTTTATAAAAGGTGGGAGGATATTTAGGTCTGAATGAATTGTAATTAAGCGATTTGAAGTTGGCTTTGGAAAATGTTGTCATGGTTTATTATGCTGACAATTGTCTAATCTGAAACTACACCAATGTATTTATACCTTGCTGCAAAAGTGCCGCACGTCATATGTTGAAATCGCACTCCGGAATTTACTACTGCGGGGCCGAAATCGAATTAAAGATTTTTTATTAACGTCTATAAAATACCTCATATACTACACATAAATAATATTACTAACCTTGGTATGACCAGTCATCCAAATTCTTAGCTTGCGCTTGCATATGTACATCATTGAGCTGTTCTGTAGTCATATTAAAATCACCATCAAATAATTCCATATGGTTATTGGAAAACCCCATATTATTGTTCATTTCCAAATATGGACCTAAACCCAACGAACCATCAGCGGCAAACTCACTAAACATTTGTCTATCGACTTGTACTTTAAATGGATCAAACGAGAGAATACTATCCAAATAATCATTATCGTCACTATTCGACCCATCAGTAATAGGGTCGCTGGTTTGATTTTGTAATTGTGGTTGTACTGGTTGTGACTGTAGTGATTGCGTGTGCATTGTTTGAGATTGTGGTGGTGGTGCTATTTCTGTAACAGATTGTGGTGGTGCTATTTCGATAACATCATCAATTGAATTGTTTGATTGTCCAATACTACTTCTTAAAGGTGATGGAGTACTTTGAATTTTGGCAAATGGTGAATTATGCATTTCATTTTGACCATAATCTCTAGCAACGGCAGTTTTGGTGATTGGTTGATTTGATGGCACTCTTTTCTTAACACTAGCACTCGATTTAGTCAAATTAATTCCAAGAATACTTAAAATCGACCATTCTAATAATTTGACTGATTTCTTTGTTAATGAACCTGGAATTTCATAGGAACATTCATTATTCAAATAATTGATTGTATCTAATAGTAATGTTTTCAGATATTGGAATAATGGCCCCCCTTTAGTATAATCTAAAGTTCCCTTGGCAACTAATAATGCAAATCTAGCTTGCTCTCGTGGGATATTTATTGGGATTGGAAAAATATTCGTGGTGGAATTTTTGGAAATACTTTGTAATACTTCCAACATTTGAACTGATGATTGTTGAATCATGGTAACACTAGACGTAACACTCGACAGGTCAAGTTCCCCTTTAGTCAATTTAACCTTTTCTGATAACCCAACGTTATGATGATTAGCATATTTAGAAATGATTGGTAAATTAATCAAGATTTTGGCATGATAATAAATGAAAATTAATAATAATTGTTGTTTGCTGTATTTACTCCACATTGAGTTTTCATTACTAGAATTCTTCTCACTTAAGGAAAATCCATTTAAATCAATATCAAACTTTAAATCTGGTGGTAACTCACGTCTCCAGCAATCTAATGCTCGTTCACGTTGGATGGCTTTGGTTTGAGTTTCTTCATTTTCGTATCGAGTATAAATAGAGTCAACAATGCTTCCCAAGACTTTGGAGTAATTCATGATACTTAAAGCAAGTTTTGACACTTTCCCATGAATTGACAATTTTGTATTATTCAAGATAAGAATATTGACATTGTCGTCATCATCATTATCGTTTTTCCCAGCGAACGGCATGGCGCATTCGATTTCAAAATCTTTTAACAATCTTGGTACCCCTAAATTCAATGAAGAATAAATATCAAGACAATAAACACACCAGAATAAAATCCTTCGTTCACCTTGCATAAAGTTTCGAACTTCGATCGAATCATCATTGCCGCCAATACCTAGTACGGCAGCGGGGCACCTATGTAATCTTAATTGTTGAGTCATAGTTATGAGTCTACCTCTTAGTTCATAGCAAGTAGCCACATCACCAATAGCTAAACAGTATTGTAGTGATAATGCTAAAATTTGGAGTGATTGAATCGAACAACTCTTGGTAATAATACAATTCGGTTTAATAAACTCATGAATCAAGTAGTCGTAATGATTCAAATGTTGAACATAACGTTCACTATCGGGATTATTGGGGGATAATCGGTTATATTTACAAGACAACAAACTCATAGCAAGAATAAGGACAATGATAGCACCAGACTTTTCAATAGAGTCGTAATCTTGGTGATTTGGTTCATCATTGTAATGATATGGTTGACCTTGTAAGATATCCGATAATTTTTGATAATTTTTCAACAAGACGTTCTTGTGTAGAATAGGTAAGGTATTGCCCCAATCTTGAAAATAAACCGTGATAAAATGGTCCAAATCGATTTTCGACGGTAAGCTGATTAATGTGGTAATGAAATAAGTCGCTTCATTATCGTCCAAACGAATGAGATCATCACGATTCATGATAATTGAAGAAATAACTAGGTGCTGATTTTTGGAAAAATTAGTGTTGGTAGTGGAATTTTCCTTCAAAGACGCCATGGCATTGGCTGTAAGTATAGCCGGTTTTGAAGAGTATCCATAAGCCCGACAGATTCTTGCCAACAATGTTGGAATGAACAACGTTTCTTCTGCAGATCGAGGTATTGAAACCGCCACTAAACTGGTTAGCAATTGTTGTTTATTTTCCAAATCCAATTGACGTTGTGAATCGACATTTTTCCTTTGCATTTGCGCTATAGCAGTAGCCGCTTGCCAGGCCCCAGGTGCTGGGATCGAATCCCGGTTAAAACGAGATCGCGGTTGAATATGTCTCATTGAAGAAAAATCATCAATACTTAGGATACTACCTTCTTCGTCATCACTAAGATTAACCGATCCAGGTACGGATATCGGTTCGTATAACGAACCAGCTATAGACACCGGCCGTTCATGCACCGCATGCGGGTTCGAACACCCACAGGGACATCCGTCATCGTGGATATTTTCATGTTCATCTTCGGAAACATCGAGATTGGAGTCATTATATTGATTCTGCAATTTAGATAAATTATTAAGTGTAAGCGTCTCTTGTTTAATATCCGGATCATTAGATTCGGTGAACATGCCCACTTGTTCATCACGCATGTCAATAATCGCACTCAACTTCTTATTTTCCGCTTCCAACTGTCGTATTCTAATTTCCAAGGTTTCAGTATACCCTTTGGGAAATGCTCTTCTAGATAACTTATCGGAGACAATACATTCCAACCCCACATTAGAGCAACTAGAACAAGGGTTTTTACCGTCACATTTAGTTTTCTTAGCTCTACATCGATCACAGGCCTGTGCCACTCTTTCTGTTGTTGCACCTGGGGCCTTGATAGTTTTTGTATTGGTAGTTTGTCCCAATTTCCTTGATTTTGGTTTAACTTTAGATTTTGTATTATCTAGAATTGAATCTTGATCAAAATCAAAATTCATATTCTGTTCTAGTTTAACTTGTGTCATACTGAAGAAGAACTCTTGTAATTTAGTTAATTATTCAGAGTTGACTCATAGAAATAATTTCACCAACCTTTTCCCCGGTGTCGCTCGGTTTTTACGACAATCGGGCATTTCGCATGTGAGTAATACACACGACAAGAAAGACATAAACAGTAAGAGTTGGAGATGAGATGAAGATTAAAAGACAAATAGTAAGCAATGGTCTACAATCAGTTAAGAAGATAAAACAGGAAGTAACACACACAGATAAAGATAATTTACCAATCAGCTTCCAGTCATTTCAAAGCACATCGGTGATTGATGATGGAGTTAAAGACTCTGCAATAAGGTTAAAACAGGAAGACGGATTAAATATTAACGGGGTTCAGAATAATTCCATTAAACAAGAACTAGATGAACCAAAAATAAAAATAGAAATCGAAGAGGGTTTACCAGATGAACAAATAAAAAGTGAAATCGAAGAACCACCAGCGAATATATTCAGCAAGGTGGACCCTGAAGATGAGTCTATTGGTCCAGCTAACTGGGCCACAATGTATAACCTTATAGTAGATATGAGAAGTAAGTTTGTTGCACCAGTAGATACTCAAGGGTGCGAACGAATAGCCAGTACGATAACTCCCGGGGTTAAACAAAAAGATCCGAAAATGTATCGTTTCCAATTGTTGATATCTTTAATGTTATCTAGTCAGACGAAAGATGAAGTAAATTATCAGGCCATGGTCAATTTGCAAAATTATTTTGTCGATAAGGGGTATCCTGGTTTGTGTTTACCAGGTATACTCGAGACCAGTGAACAGGAGATTGACCTCTTGATATGTAAGGTAGGCTTCCATAATCGTAAAGCGGGTTATATCAAAAAGTCTTGTGAGATTCTTCAGAATCAATTCAATCTGGATATTCCGTCAACTTTGGAAGATGTGGTTAAATTGCCTGGAGTGGGACCCAAAATGGGGTTTTTGCTCTTACAAAATGCCTGGAATATCAATAGTGGTATAGGTATTGATGTTCATCTACATCGATTGACACAAATGTGGAACTGGATTCCAAAAACCAAAAATCCTGAACAATCGAGAGTGGAATTAGAGAAGTGGTTACCCGAGAAATACTGGAAACAAATCAATCCGTTACTAGTGGGATTTGGTCAGGTGGTGTGTGTTCCAAAGGCCAACAATTGTGATATTTGTTCGCTTGGTAAGTATAAATATTGCTCCCTGGCTAATAGAAAATTAATCAACAAACCCATGGATGAGGCGAGGTTGAATAAATTGAACAAACAACGGGCTGATTTATCGAAATTGATAAATGATATATGAACGTACGACCAGAAGAGGATGGGACAAGTCGAATAGAGAGTACAATAAGTTCTTGACCAGGTGTTCATTAGAGATTATACAATCAAAATTAATTAACCATTATAGAGACAATAATTTCGTATCCTTCATCTTTAAATCAGCCAAAAAAGATTCTAGTTAGTAATTATCATATAAAACTGTAAATATAGATCGACTATTGTGAGATTAAATTATCCTTTCAACCGATTTTTCACTTTACTCTCCGATTCAAATTGCATGGTCCCGATCTAATATTCATTACAATTCGACATCGCTTATCTCCTTATTCTCAACAAGGTTGTGTCAATTTACTAGCGTCTAAAATACCCCAGATTGGGATACAAAAATATATTACGTCAGCCATAAGCATTTAGGGAACCAAATCACATTGACATTAGGGGTTGACCTACGGGGAAAATACATTTGTTAAGGACTTTGGTAGACATAATTATACGGTGAACTTGCTAGTATGGTGAAATCTATGATTCAAGGGGCACGACATAAGCTTAAGAACCTTCCAAAGCTGGTACCGTATGATGCAACCAAGTATAGGAAATGGATCAGGCTACGAGAGGAAGTTGGAGAGGATTGTTTTCTGGTCATGTCGTTTAACTTGCTATCCCAGCATTATATATGGCCTAAAATATATGGAGACTTGAATAACCCACATTTAAATTGGATCAATCATCGATTCCCGTTGATCAACAAAACTATATCACAATTGAATTGTGATATAATGTGTTTCCAAGAAATGGAATCTGGTATATATAAAAATTATTGGCAAAAGTCCCTAGAACATTACAGTAGTAAATTTGCTAGAAAATCATTACCATTACACTGGGGTAAAAAACCTGATTATATTGATGGAGTATCGATATTTTACAATAACTTGCGGTTCGAATTGTTAGATTATCAAGAGATCAATTATGCTAAATATATTAAACAAAATAAAAACGATTTCGATATTACCGACGATGTGATCAAACGGGTGTTTCCGAGGAATACAGTAGCTTTATTAGTCAAACTTCAAGATAAAATCACCAACAAAATTGTCTTTGTGACCAACACCCATTTGTATTGGAGCCCCAAGTTCAATGATGTCAAATTAATTCAAACGAAAATTCTATTGAATATTCTACATGACTTCACCCTAGATTGTGACAATCCTTATATAATAATGACTGGAGATTTCAATTCAAATTCAAGTTCATGGGTTGTTGATTTGTTGAATTCAAGCCAAATTGACTTGCCCCATGAATTGCACAACAATTATGGGTCCGATAACCAATTGATCACTAAAGATCAGAAAGTTATAAACCCTATAGAACTATACAACACATATCAATCTTTACTAGATAACGAGCAGTTGGCATTTACTAGCTATACTAAAGAATTTGCTGATGTCTTGGATCATATTTTTATTAATAAAAATGGGTTTGTTATTAATAAACTTTTAAGTGAAGTTGAACATGTTTCTACCTTTTCTGGTTTCCCTAATGAACAATTCCCCTCTGATCATATCCCATTAGTGGTGGAACTATCGTATAAATAGGTTTAGTTAGTTATATATATTTCCTGCATACTACCCAGTCGTGTATTTTGTCGAAAAGGATCATTTTCTGAGAAGAAAATGTTTCCTAGTGAATCACCAAGTTGAACAAACCAGATAACAGTGCCTAGATCTACCATTAGATATAGAAATAGTGGGTTTTAGCGTTTATTATACATATACAAGTCAAGTTTCTTTGATATTTGCCAGAACAAATTGCAAATAAGCAAGCTTTAATTGATTAACCTGATTCAATTACCAGATTAAACGTTATTAAAGTGACTTTTTTAATATATACTTATCACAATTTCAATTGATTTTAATGGAAATATAACTGACTTTTGGGTTTCTCATACAACAATTTAAGAAACTTTTGAACCAAAACTTTTGATGAATATTAATAAATTTCAACAAGGTCAAGTTCAAGGCCAATCAGGGCAGCCTAACATGCAAGCCCAGCAGATATTATTACAACAATTGCAACAAGGATCACAACAACAACAACAGCAACAGCAGCAGCAATTGCAAGGTGGGTCCAACAACTCGATTTTAGGTCAATTCAATCATTCGGAAGACAATAACTATGGAGATGGTTTAAATCAAAATGTTTATCAGAACAACTATCAACGTGCTCAACCTCCACCATTGCAACAGCAGTTTTTTTCCCAATTCCAGCAACTTCAAGGTGGTTCGAATCTGGGATCCCAACAAGCTTACCAACAATCTCAACAATCTCAACAATCTCAGTTGCAACAATTACAGCAACAGCAACAGCAACAACAAGCGCAGCAACAGCAACAACAACAATCTCAGTTGCAACAGTTGCAACAACAGCAAGCCCAACAGCAACAGCAACAGCAAATGCCCCGTCAACCTCCTCATTTACAACAACAAGCGCAGCAACAATTCTATAACCAACAGCAAGCCAATAATGCCCAACAGCAGCAGCAACAACAACAGCCTGTTCAGCAAACACCAAAATTCAATACTGTTAACATAGATAACCCCAATACCGTTTATTGGCAGCATCAACAACAATTATGTCAATTATCTCGAGCAGCAAATGTTCCTCATTTTTACGCTCGGCAATATGCATCTAATTCAAGAAAGAATAAGAATCCTTACAATGAAGTCAAGACTGTTAGCTTGATCGAAGCTACTAAACAGGTTGTTTCGGCATTAGAGGAACTGGAAAAGACCAAAAAACCATCGAGTTCGGGTGCAGGTTCTACCCCGACAACAAGTTCAGCATTATTACACAATAAGAAACTAGTACAAGATTTAGATGACGATCATTTGCAAGAAGAACAGAGGATGAGACAAAAGACCCAGGGAAGACAATTGTGGTGTCAATTGGATTTAAGTGGACAAGGTCTAGTGAATTTATCCCCAAAATTATTTCAGTATGATTTCTTGGAATCTTTATACTTGAACAATAATAAATTGACAACAGTTCCACCAGTAATAAGCAAATTAAGAAGTTTAAGAACCTTGGATTTGTCACATAATAAAATCAGTGAAGTTCCACCCGAACTAGGTTTATGTTTCAATTTAAGATATTTATATTTATTTGATAATAATATTGAATATTTACCCCAAGAATTCGGTAATTTGATTGAATTGTTGTTTTTAGGTATTGAAGGAAATCCAATAGATTTGAAAGTTGCTAACATTATATCTGAAAGTGGCACCAAGGAACTTATCGCATACTTGAGAGACTTGAAACCAACTGTGACTAAACCAATTCCAAGACAATGGTTATTATTGGAAGATGATGGAGAAGTAATTGATCCTGAATCTAATCCAGAAATTTATAATGCTGAATCTGTATCATCTGATTCTTTCACTATGATGTCTTACAATACATTATGTCAACATTATGCCACACCAACAATGTATAAATACACACCATCATGGGCATTAGACTGGGAATTTAGAAAGAATGCGTTACAAGAAGAAATCTTATCGTATGGATCTGATATTATCTGTATGCAAGAAGTGGAATCGAGAACGTTTACTGAATTCTGGTTACCATTAATGGTTGACTTGGGTTATAAAGCGGTATTTTTCAGTAAGACTAGATCAAAGACAATGAGTGATGTGGATTCAAGAAAAGTTGATGGATGTGCCACATTCTATAAAACTTCCAAGTTTACATTAATGCAAAAACAAAATTTCGAATTTAATAGTATTTGCATGGGATCAGAAAAATACAAAAAGACCAAGGATCTTTTCAATAGATTTATGAATAAAGATAACATTGCATTAATTACGTTCTTACAGCATAATGAGACTGGTGAAAAGATAGTGATTGCTAATACCCATTTACATTGGGATCCTGCTTTTAATGATGTCAAGACGGTACAAGTTGGGATATTATTAGAAGAATTACAAGGAATGTTGAAAAAATTCAATCATACATCAACAATAGATGA
>JAXQKE010000177.1:3821-41532 GCA_037042355.1 Candida sp. Y128-05E | reverse complement strand
TGCATGATTGAAAATCAGGAATTAGGCAGAAGTCTGTCGAATGGTTTGAGGGCTGCACAACATTCTTCATATCAATAGTGATATCGAACTTCTTGAAGTACTCTACCGATTTGCCACTCTTTCCTTTTGCTTTACTTTCCCAAGGAATAGATGCAATAGAGTTCCCTTCGACGTCAACGCCAGCTACTTGGATTTTGGGATGCTCGATTTTCAAATGGTCATATCTGGTTGCCAAATTGGCCAAGGCTTTGATATCCTGAACAAGTTGCTTTTCGATATTCATTTTTTCAGCTCCGTGTTCCTTCATTAATTTCGATAAGTCATGGGCATAATTTTGGAATCTTTTGATTGTCAACAAATCAAAGTTTTCCGTGCCTTTTCCTTTGTAATCAAATAACATATCTGGATGAATAACAACCGGTATTGGTAAGGATTTAGACTTTATAGTAACAACTATCAATTCCACGCTGACTTTCTTGAACTCAGGTGGTGCTGAGTAGTTTTTTTCCGAGTTGAAATATTCAAGATTGATGGGGATCAGAATTTTTGTGACTGGTGGTGGAGAACCGGGTTTAATATACTTGGGAACTTGTAAATAACTGACTCTATATTCAATTCTAGGGGTATTAAAAGCAGCTAACCCTAATTCTTTAGATTGGAATACCGTTTTCTTCTTAAATAGATATATGGCATGATAGGAATTCGATCGACTGGAGTTTTTCCCCTGGCCGGAGCTTGTTGGCTTTTGATAATATGATTGTGACATTTTAGATAATTCGACTGAACTTGCAGTAGGTCTTAACAAATTGGAATTGGTCAGATCTCGTGAGTCTAGGGGGATCAAAGACAATTCTTTACCTGCGGTAATAATTTCCTGAATTTTTTCAAGCATATTTGAGTAAATCAACCTAGCTTCTTCCAGAATCATGGCCCGGTTTAGTTCATAGATAGAGTTGGTTGCTGAAATCACTCTTAAATAAGCCGATACTTCACTGGCAACAACATACTCGTTTGACGCAGGTTTGGGTGACAATATTCCACTGCGTAACGATTCATAATCGGACTCTTTACCAATCATTCTGGCACTGATACTATAACTGATTGAATCTTCTGGAAACGCAAAATCATTGGTGTAGCACGAATACTTCACTTTCGAGTTCAGGTCAGGCTCTGTAGGAGCAGTGGCAACTCCATTAACCTTATCCTCTTCAACAGCTTTCCATTTCTGTCTCAAGGTATTAATAGCTTCATATTTTGACACCCCGAGCGTCGAAGGTAATTGCAAGTGTTTAACCAACCCATGTTCACAGGTACTATCCAACAACTTTTCAGGTAATTTGAATGCAAAGAACTTCTTGTAGGTGATATTCGGTTGTAATACCCGTCTATGGTCCAATTGGACCCTAGTGTTATCAATAGGATCGTATGTTACTTTTGGAATGTAAGGACTGCTTTCTTCACCATGCAATCTATCAAGATTACCATCGTTATAGGAAGCGGCAAAATCAAACATAGTCAAGAATTGCGTCACACTTGTAGGAAGCTGTACTACCGATTGTTTACTATTCATATTTATCTCACTCCCTTCCAATACTACTGCAAACATATCAAAGGGAATTGTGTTTTCGGTATTATTATTTATCAAGATAAAACCATAGACATAATCACCCTGTTTCAATTCCATGGATAATGGATCAATAATATTAGGTTTAACACCAATTTTGCCAACTTTTTCAGTGAAAAAGAGCTGTAATTTAAGAAGCTTGGATACGTCTTTATTTGTTGAAGACAATCGCTTCAATTTATGAACATTACCTAAGATTGTTTCACTGTTAACCTCAACATTCGGATTTGTAGCATCCTCTGACGGCGGTTGATCAAAGTAATTGGTTTCTGATATTGAAGATGCCGTTGAATCCACAGACTGCTGTGGTGTTAATTCATAATCTGGAAGCATTTGTTCATGTTCTGTAGTTGGCGTCAAATTCATCGAAACAGTGTTCCTATACATCTGGTATGAAGGTAGTATGTTCAACAACTCCAGGTCATCTTGCACTATGCCATCATCCTCTGCTTGTCTACGTATGATTGAGGGCAACCTCAACTTGTATCTATTTCTATCGTTGTCCATCACTCTATCTCCATAGTTTTGTGGTGGTAATTCTATTTTTTATATGGTTGTAAAATCAGCACTAAATTTCATGCACCTTTTCATAACACAAACAAAAATTTAATCCGATTTACAGCGAACGGGGTTTGACTTTAAGTATGTGTACATTGTAGTATGTAAGAGAAGTTGCATAGAAGTCAATTACAATAGAAATTACAAGTATTGATAATTTTAGCAGATGAAAACTGGGCTATAGTCTATATAGACTAAACCGGATAAACTGAATCCTAAGCGCGATGCCAATTTTAGTAAAACGGCTGACACCCCTATATTCAATAAATTATAATAAATTATGTTAATACACATATATATTTAGACACATATAATACCCGCCCCATACATTAAAAGTATACTATAGAACCCGGTCTCCGGGGCAAGTATATATTTCTTTATAACCCGAACGGCGGCTATATAGAAAATATAATATAACCCCGCCTTTACACTTCTTGCCATTTTACATTCCATTAAAGAGTCACTTCTGGTATGTTTTTTGATATTTTGTAAGCGGTAACACACATTAATTAACCATCAGTAAAAGAACTGTAGTCAAGGTGTATAGTCGAATATTTCGGAATCGCAAATTCATATATAAAGGAGCTAAAGCTCCATATCTTATATTGTTAGTCTAGATAGCTAACTATTCATTATTCATTTTCTATAATTACAGGTACATGCACAAACAACGAGTCACCATTGGTTAGCTTCAAGATGACTCGAGTGTAGTACATTCTGGTTAAAATACATGTTTGGAACGAAGGAACCAACGTTACCTGTTCATTCTGCCTTTCTGACCCTTTCACCTGGCAGTCTCTCAAGTATAGTTGCAAGTCGAATTTCTTAGTGTGTAGGGTTTTCTTTTCTTGGATGGTTTCCTGTTTCCAAGGCATTGAATTGAGTTTGTTATAAATTCCATGTCCAGTTTCTGATTTAGACACTATTTGAATATTGTTATCATTTATAACAAGATGTTTATATTTGGAAGTTATTGTCGCCATCGATTTGATATCCCGAAACAATTGTGTTTCCAATCGGATCAAATCATTTCCTATTTTCTTGATTAAATGTGTGATATCTTTCAAGTAATCTTTAAATTGATTAATAACAATAGCGTCAAACGTAGCGGCATCTTTCTTCTTGGTATCAATTTCTTCATCGGAAAAACACATATCATGCGATATGTTTAAGGGTATAAAGTGTTTCTGGGTACGTAGCGTCAATACTATCAATTCTGCATGAATGGATTTCACTTCGGGCAACGATTTCGAGTCGCCTTCTATGTAATACGACAACTCCATGGGGATTTCAATAAGCGATTTGTAAGATTTTTTATTTTGGTATTTCAATGGGGGAATATAGTCAATCTTGTATTGTTTTTTAGGCGTCGACAACGATATGACCCCCAAGACTTTTGAAATCCCAGTTAATGTTTTCTTCCTGAAAGCTCCTAAGTAGCGATACGAATTTTCTGTTTCACTTTTGGAGTTGTTTTTCAAACTGTTTTTCATAGCACGATCAGCAATATCATATAACTGTTGTGTTTTGACTCTTCTTGAATTCCTCGAGCTTGTGGGGGTTAATGAAATAAAGTCCAGTCTTTTCTCACTGGGAAGTTGGACCAATTCTTGACCTAGGCTGATTTTTTCTCGTACCGAATCAACGAATGCCTTATAAAACAATTCTGATTCTCGATCCATTATCGCACGATTATAACTTATTAAAGGACTGATTTTAGGAACCACTCGGATAGATCTACTATCTTCGTTGGCGACCACGTATTGATCCTTTGGGGTATTATATTTATAATCAGAAGCCTTTCCAATGACTCTGGCACTGACACTGTAACTGATTGACGTATCGACTAGAGCAAGATCTTTGATTTGAAAGTCTTTACTAGCTAATAATTGCGAAGGGGGTATACTGAATCGCGGAGCTCCCAAAGTAGGGGGAACTTCGGTATGACTCGAAATATCATGAAACTCACAAGCATCATCGAGTAATTTTTCGGGAATTCTAAAGGTGAAAAACCTTTTGTAGGTGATACCGGGCATGAATAATCGTTGTAGATCCATCGCCAATAACGTATTATCAATAGGATCGGTTTCCCCTTCACACCAATCATAAGGATCACCATTATCAGTGACCAAACGATCTATATTTGAGAACGACCAAGACGCAAACAAATCCAACATGTTTAGGAATTTGAAGGTGATTCTTCTGCGTTCGGTATCTACGTAGCCATTTTTATTTTCCAACGTAACAATGACCCCTTCAAACACGACATAAACCATTTCAAAGGGTATAGGCACATCTGAAGTATTTAAGAAATTGACATAACCATGGATGAAATCACCTTGTTTGAATTCCTGCAAAGTAGGATCGATAATCTCGGGTTTTATTCCCTTTTGACAGACTTCTTTGGTGACAAAAGTTTGAATTTCTAACTGATGTGATATCGGATTATCAGTTTTAGCAAGATTGGGGATATTATGGACATTAGCTAAGATAGTATCTTCCCATATTTTTATATTTTCTTCATTAAATTCATTATCAGCTTCGGCAAAATATTCGTCAAATCGGTCTTCCATAGGTGAAACCATGGCTGATAGACATAATGGCGTAGTAGCACCCGAATTGACTGGAGTCATCTCATACATGGGTGGTTCAACTCGATAGTCTTCATTCGATGGCCTCAAAGTTTTTGAAATTGTAGCTCGAAACATTTCGTAAGAGGGTAAAATGTTGTTAACAATCTCTTCATCATTTTTGAATGGTGGTGGATCGGATATAGATAATCTCCCTAGTTGTTTGCTAGTACCCTCCATCCTTTCCTATCGATTAACTGTAATTATTACTTAATGGGAAATATGGCATCGCATTACATACAGGGCACAATTTCCAAAGCCTATGTCAAGATTCACCTCTAATTTCAAAGATTGCTAAGCAATCAATATTACTTAGCAAGCGTAGAAGAGTGTACGAACTGTTAGTTATATATCAGTTATTAATCCAGTATAGTCACTTCATGAAAAGTTTTGCATTCAAATAACTCGTATAAGTTAAATAATCGGTGTGATTAGTAGAGATGATGAGAATAGTAATATTGCCCATAATAGTTACTTTTTCTCTAATATTTTGCTGGTACTGTTCTTGATGTCTGTATTTATAGGATTAGTATGTTTGGTTGTTTGTAGTTACTGGTGTAGTTGTGATTGTGGCTTTTGGGCCTTACATTCATTCGGCCGAAAGTCACACTACCGGAAATACCGAGATATGAAATTGCTATCTAAGCAAGTAACAGCGATAAGCACTTTTTATAAGATTTACTAGTAAACAGGATAAAGGTGTTGCTAAGGATATTTATACCCAATGAAAGATATTACAACCAAATCTAGGAGCAATCTACGCTTTTTCAAAACATTTATAACTGTTCTAGCTGTGGTTGGATTATTTTATTATTATGGTTTTGGACTAAGAAGCTTACAATTGCAACCTATAGACAATATAAGTCGTCTGGATCCATACAAGGTCTTGAACGATCCACTTAGAGATAGAATAGGTAAACCTACGCTAGAACCGGATGAGAAACATTTGCATAGGGGCAAGTCAGCCATGATTGCCTCCGATGTTCCGTTATGTTCGACTATGGGTAAACAGATATTATTGCAAGGAGGAAATGCCGCAGACGCTGCTGTAACGGTCGCTTTGTGTATTGGCTCGATAAACTCGCATTCTTCGGGGATTGGTGGTGGTGGATTTATCTTATCGAAGAATAATAAAGATATAATTTCTATTGATGCAAGGGAAATGGCTCCTGCGACTGCCTATAAGGATATGTACGATAACTTTCCACTTTTATCTAAGATTGGTGGATTGGCAGTGGGTATCCCAGGTGAGTTGGCAGGATTATATCAATTGTATTCGAGACATGGTTCGGGAAAACTTAGTTGGAAACAATTGTTTGACCCTGTGATTAAATTGAACTATGAAGGTTGGAACTGTTCTTTGGTCTTTGATATCATTCTTAAAATGGAAAATGACTTGGTCTTGTCGAAGGTTCCTATATTGAAGGAACAATGGGATTTCATTTATAATAATGATACAGATTTACAATTAAAACGTGAAGGAGATTGGATCACGAGGCCTAACTATGCTAGAACTTTGGAACTCATTGCCAATAGTGGTTCCTCTGATATTTTCTATGACCCCGAGGGCCCTATTGTTGATTCGCTAGTAAAAACAGCCAACAAATTGGGAGGCAAGTTACACCCCGACGACTTCAAGCATTATAAACCCATTGTAGAGGTTCCAATTGCGGCAAATATAACCTTACCCTCAGGAAGAAAATTGAATGTTTTCACTGCTAATGGTGTATCGTCAGGGTTGGCTTTAATCTCAGGTTGGAACTTTTTTAATCGCATATATAAAATCGGTGACAGCGATTTATTAATCACGCATAAGGTTATCGAAGCGTTCAAATGGTTGGCGAGTATAAGAACAAGATTAGGTGATATACCGGAACGTAAAACCAACTTGGTCGACAAATATAGTGCCACCAAATGGATTGATGAAACTCTTGACAATGATGGGTATTCGGATAATCAAACCTTCCCCTGGAAACATTATGATCCCAAATTCGATATAATAGAAAACCAAGGTACTTCGCACTTTTCTATTATTGACAAGGACGGCAATTCGATTGGAATGACTACAACCGTAAATCTTTTGTTTGGCTCCATGGTCTACGACAATTCCACGGGGATTATTTTGAATAATGAAATGGATGATTTCTCAACTCCCAAAATCAGTAATGCATTCAATTTAACGCCCTCGATTTATAATTTCATTGAACCCTTTAAACGACCATTATCATCGACATCACCTACATTGGTAATTGATGAGTTAACCGGCGAACCTGATTTGATGATTGGCGCTGCCGGTGGTTCGAGAATCCCTACTGCAGTATTGCACGCAATCATCAGGGTGTATTATCAAGACTTTCCCATCTTACATGCATTGGCATACCCTAGACTCCATCATCAATTGATCCCGCAAAATGTGATGGTTGAATTTCTCGATATATTCGATGCTGAACATTCAAAAGATCTTCGTCAAGAACTCGAGAAGTTGGGCCATACCTTTGAAGAGTCGGGTACGTTGACATCTATGAATGCCATCAAACGTGAAGGAGAATTCTTGGAAGGTGTCAGTGATTTCTGGAGAAAACATGGTGAAGCTGATGGATATTAGACAAATAGATTATACAAGTATATAGATAAATAAATTCTTTAAGAATTATGCATTAGACAAAGATCTTGTCCATAGTAGTTACTCTCTTCCTCTGAATCCAACACAATTTTTTCACACTTGTGTACCCTCCGTGGGGCCCAGATTCTATTTTAGATGATGTCAGTTATTTTATTTACATTAAGGATAAGCTACATTAATTTATTCTATATATCATATTATCTAAATTCCAGGAAGCTTTAAGTTCTATCAAATATGGACCCAACCGGTTTTCCTGTTTATCTTCACTCTACATAATATACATTAATATGTGTTAATTTTTATAAATACAGAACATAGTTTGAAGTAAGCGTAAAGTAGTATGGTGGATAAGAGTACCCCACCTTCTCTAAATGGGGGGAATTGGAAAATCTATCTCACAATGGCCCGGGTTGATATAAAATATATTTCTAAATATAACATAAAAATCCCAACAAGAATAAAAATTCCAACCCATAAGGGGTTTTTCCACGAAGGTTCCCCTAAGATAATGAGCGGGTCATGGATACATGGTTAGTTAGTTCAATACTCTTTATAATTGTGTATAGATCCAATGTACACCTAAGCAAAACCAAATATCATTCGAGGGCCGCCTTCCCTTTCGGGTAGGCGGCCCTAATAAATAACCTTTTCTTGAAAAGTACCCCTTCGGGCCGCCCGCTCGACGAGCGGGCATTATATTATTACTATAAACATAATATATTCTATATTCCCGGAGGACGGGCTTATATAATCCATATAATCTATGTTTTACGGGCCGGATTATATTCTCTATTTTTATGAATACGTATGAATTATACTATATATTAATATAAAACATCCATATTTACTATATATTTGATTTGCTGTTTATCTGAGGCTTTCCATAACATCATTCTTCCGAATAATTACGAACCCATTGCGTAATAGTCAAGGTTCCCCATATTGAAATTTTGATCTTTAACGTTGGAATATGCCGTAAAACGCCCCTCAACCTCCTTCGACCCCACCATCAATAAAAGAAATTAAAAACCATAAGTTATAGATTAGAGCACAAACCGCCCGATTGACTCCAACACTGCTAGGGTATACTTATACAAATATAAGTTAGTACTATCATTATCTTTACGCTTTACCAGTCTCAGTGGAACAAGACAATAATTGTGGCTGCAAAATATGCCGCGAATACTTACCACTTTTTCTCCGATGTTGCGCTCGCCGTTTGCTCTGTTTGCTCCGTTAAATACCGTATTACTATTTTTGATTGGTTATGATGCCTCTGTAGTTGTCTTTGTGGGGTACCCAACATTCAAAAAACCCGTATGGTACACTTTCTGAGTACGGAAGTACAAATTTGTATTTAAGTACAAGCAATAAGCTGTTTTTACCGAATTAACAATTAAACAGAAAGGTGTTGCTAAAGTTACAATGAAAGAGACTTTATCTAAACACTTGATCAGGACATTTGTAACTTTGTTAGGTGTGACTGGATTATTTTATTTCTATGGTTATGGAATAAATACATCACCGCCTATTCACAATATAAAGCGTCTGGATCCATACAAGAGGTTATACGATCCACTTAGTGATCAAATAGGTGTACCTTCGCTCGAACCAGACGAGAAACATTTACATAGGGGTAAGTCTGCCATGGTTGCTTCAGACGTACCATTATGTTCGACTATGGGTAAGCAAATCTTATTGCAAGGAGGAAATGCCGCAGACGCTGCTGTGACGGTTGCTTTGTGTATTGGGTCCATCAACTCCCATTCTTCAGGGATTGGCGGAGGCGGGTTTATAGTATCGAAGAACCAGACCGATGTTATTTCGATCGATGCTCGTGAAATGGCTCCTTCAAGTGCCTTCAAAGAGATGTACATTGAATCGCCGCTGTTATCCCAATTGGGTGGATTAGCAGTGGGTATCCCAGGTGAGTTAGCAGGATTGTATCAATTGTATACAAGACATGGATCGGGATGCCTTACTTGGAAACAATTGTTTGACCCAGTGATCAATTTGAATTATTGTGGCTGGAATTGCTCTTATGTCTTTGATACCATTCTTAAACAGGAAGAGGAAGAAATCTGGTCGAAATATCCTCTGATTAAAGAGCAATGGGATTTCATTTTCACTAATGATACAAAGTTACAATTGAAACAGGAGGGGGAGAAGATCAGGAGGCCAAACTATGCTAAAACTTTGGAACTCATTGCCAATAATGGTTCCTCCGACATTTTCTACGACCCTGAAGGCCCTTTAGTTGGTGCCATGGTAAAAGCTGCTAACAATTTTGGAGGCCAGTTACAACCAGACGATTTCAAGAATTACCATCCCATTGTCGAAGTTCCCATTGCGGCAAATATTACATTACCTAATAACCGGAAATTAAATGTGTTCTCCGCAAATGGTGTTTCGTCAGGGTTGGCGTTAATCTCGGGCTGGAACGTCTTCAACAAGATATTTAAACCTAATGATGATGATTTATTAATCACCCATAAGATTATTGAATCGTTCAAATGGTTGGCCAGTACAAGATCGAGACTAGGTGATGTCCCCGAAAACAAAACAGCATTGATTGACAAGTATAGTGCCACCAATTGGATTGATGAAGCTCTTGCCGAGGGTGGCTATTCGGATAGCCAGACATTCCCTTATGAACATTATGATCCACAATTTGAGATTGTCGAGAACAAGGGTACATCACACTTTTCGATTGTTGACAAAGATGGTAATTCGGTTGCTATGACCACGACCATCAACCTTTTATTTGGGCTGATGGTTTACGATAATTCAACTGGGATTATCTTGAACAATGAAATGGATGATTTTTCGACCCCCAATACCGTTAATGCGTTCGGTTTAGCCCCCTCGATATATAATTTTATTTCCCCTGGGAAAAGACCATTATCCTCAACGGCCCCTACAATGGTGATTGATGAGTTAACCGGGTTACCTGATTTTGTGATTGGCGCTGCTGGTGGTTCGAGAATCCCAACTGCAATTTTACATGCAATCATCCGGGTTTACTATCAGGACTTACCCATTTTGCAAACAATTGCATACCCTAGAATACATCATCAATTGATCCCCGAATATGTGATGGTTGAATTTCTCGACATATTCGATGCTGAACATTCAAAAGATCTTCGCCAACGACTTGAGGAATTAGGTCATACTTTTGAAGAATCGGGTACCTTGACTGCAATGAACGGGATCAAACGTCAAGGGGAATCCTTAGAAGGAGTAAGTGATTATTGGAGAAAACACGGTGAAGCTGATGGATATTAAACACTAGATATAAATATTAGATGATATTTTTTTATAAATATACATTAGATAGAGAACTTGTAGTAGTTACATTCAACCCTTAACACGATGGTTCTCCAAACTTCATTGAAGATATTTTTATTTTTATGATCGGATTTCTGTTGGGACTTTTGAAGTGGGGAGTGAAAAATGCTGCCACAATATAAAACCAGGTGGAAATCACCACCTTGGTTGCAAATTGGAGATTATTGGTAAGAAAACAGGATGGATTGAACCATGGGATATACTACATCGATAATTACTTTACTTTAGTAAGATACATTAGGTTGATAACTTGTATGGTGGATATTATCAACCATTGGGTGGAAGATGACCCTTGTGTCCCAACTAACGGGCAAGTTAAACGCATATAATTACGATAGGGTCAATGGGAAAGAAATTAAACGTGGATGCTATATTTATTTTTTATCTTGACGAACCAGTCATGGTCCTTGGATACTTGTCACAATATCCGGGGAAATCCAATTTATGGTGGTGCTTGATTATATGCATGAACCATAGCAAAGGTGTGTACATGATTATTATTACTATTCTTATTATTTTCATTGGATTGATGGTAATAATATCGCGGTTATGAGAATAACCTGCCGGTAAACTCAAATAACCTCATCCTGAAACATACATTTCAAGAAATTTTGAGGAGCTTCCGGTGACGGCTAAATCGCCCCGGAAAATTTTGTTTTGAAAGCGTATACTCACAGCAATAATATCAGCACCATTACAATAGAGATTTACCGGGGTATATGTAAATAAGGAATGATATTTTTTTTTTGTTACGCTGATCCTAAGATCAACCCGGGAAAGGATTGATGGATACCTACCAGAAGTGTAAGATAGGTCTATGTGGTTTCCAAGTGGACGGTCATATGGATAGATAGTGCAAATAATTATCCCATTAACCAATCATTCGTTGTCCAAGCGCTAAATAATATTTTCGGAGTTTGATGCGGGTTGGAAGGAACGAAAAAAAAAATATAAAATTCTAATCATTAATCTTGTGTGATGACTGCCCCACACCCCCGGATTGGCCAATTTTGTTAGTGTACTTCGACAAATAATTTCGGAGTTATTTTGCACACTTGATTGGGTGATTAGCGTAATATAAAATTTCTAATTCATCCACTATTCAAATTAAATTTTACTTTTTCTATATTTCGTTTTGTTAATTATTGATTTATAGATTGGATTAATAGTTATAGAGACTGGAAACTAAAGATAATTTACCATGGTGTCTACATTTCAATTTCAAGATGATTTACAGAAATTACCCATTCCTGATCTTAACGAAACATGTGCCACATATATAAAGTTATTGAAACCTTTGCAAACCGAAAAGGAACATGCCAACACTGTTGAAGCAGTGGGAAAATTCTTGAAAACTACCGGTCCTTACTTAGATCAAGAATTACGAAACTACACCAAGTCCAGAAACTCCTATATTGAACAATTTTGGTACGATTCGTATTTAAGTTATGATTCTCCCGTGGTGTTGAATTTGAATCCCTTTTTCCTTTTGGAAGATGATCCATTCAATAATGCTTCGGCGTCAAACCCCCAAATCAAACGGGCTACTTCGTTAACTGTTAGTTCGTTAAAATTCATTCAAGCATTGAAAAATGAAACTTTGCAACCCGACATGTTGAAAAATGGTAAATCCTTATGTATGTACCAATACTCAAAATTATTCGGTGCTGCCAGAATCCCCACCACCGATGGTTGTGTCATGCAATCAGACCCAACTTCAAACCATTTGGTGGTTATGTCTAAATCGCAATTTTACTGGTTTGATGTCTTGGATTCAAAGAATAATATCATTTTATCCGAATCAGAATTGATGGTTAATTTCACCAGTATTATTCGTGATTCGTTGAAAACATCACGTAGTGATGTTGCCAAGTCCTCGTTTGGGGTTTTGACTACAGAAAATAGAAGAATCTGGGCTAATACTCGATCACAAATTCATAATAACCCCACCAACAATGCCATTTTGGATATTGTCGATAAAGCATTATTTATTCTTTGCTTGGATGACATTGAAATTACCGACTTATCCGAATTATCCAAAAATATGCTTTGTGGTATTTCAACTTTGGAAAAAGGTATTCAAGTTGGTACCTGTACCAATAGATGGTATGATAAATTACAAATTATCATTACCAAAAATGGTAAAGCCGGTGTTAACTTTGAACATACTGGTGTTGATGGCCATACTGTTTTGAGATTTGTATCGGACATTTATACCGATTCGATTTTAAGTTTCGCCAATACTATTAATAACAATGCCCCTTCGTTATGGAAAGATGTTACTACCAATGATGATTTCTCCCAAGAAAATTTGGTTACTATTCCAAGAAAATTGGAATGGGATTTAACTGCAGATTTATCATTAAGTTTAAGATTTGGTGAAACGAGATTATCGGATTTAATCAATCAAAATGAATTTAAACATTTAGAATACAAAACTTATGGATCTTCACAAATTAAAAAAATGAAATTTTCACCAGATGCTTTTGTTCAAATGGCTTTCCAAGCTACTTATTATGCTTTATACGGGAAAGTCGAATGTACTTACGAACCGGCTATGACTAAACTGTTTTTCCATGGTAGAACCGAGGCTATTAGGACCGTTAGTGAAGAATCAAATTTATTTGTCAGAAAATTCTTTGATTCGAAAGTTGCAACTGCTGACAAATTTAAACTCTTGACTGACGCCTGTGGATCCCATTCAGCTCAAACTCGTCAAAGTTCCCAAGGTAAAGGTGTCGATAGACATTTATTTGCATTGTTTTCAATTTGGAGAAGATATGTTGATGAGTCAATCGAAAATGAAGTACATCATGATGAAACTTCGTCAGACGGTACTGTTATCGATTCGAGTCTTTCACCAGATGATCTTCAAGATCTTCCAGCAATTTTTGCCGATCCAGGTTGGGACAGATTGAACACCACTATTATTTCGACATCTAATTGTGGTAACCCAGCTTTGAGGTTGTTTGGGTTTGGACCTGTTTCAGCTAACGGTTTTGGTATTGGTTATATCATTAAAGATGATTCCATTTCGATTTGTGCTTCATCTAAGCATAGACAAACTGAAAGATTCCTTGTGACTCTTGAATCTTATTTGACTGAAATTTTAGCTATGTGGAGACACGAACAAGAGATTGCCAAACTTTCCGTAAAATTAACTGAAACTATTGCCCATCCAACTCCTAAAGCTAACAATATGTCTAGTTTATTGGGTGGATATGGGTACTTTGATATGGGAGATGCTGATTTGAAGAGTAGGGGTCCTTCGCCAGAACCACCATTCCTCCACAGAATCAACTCTGGTTTCTCAGTTAGAGAAATTGGAAAGAAGTTAAGATTGGCAGAGTATTGATGCTATCAATTTTCATTGAATGTTTTCAATTCTAAGTATTATTTGTTTGGGTATTAGGTTATTATTGATTAATTGATACTTTGGGACCAACGAATTTATGACATTGTTATGGTTTCTCATTTGCCATAATTTATTATTTATTGCTATTTATTATTTATTACTATTTATTATTTATTTATTTATTGATTATTTATTATTTATTTATTATACATTATTTATTGATTCGAGTTCGTACAATGTCGGAGAGGTTATTACATTAATGAGACTAAAATCTCTTAAAAATATCATATTGTACAATTTTACTATGTGCGTATTCTAAGTGTCTTTGACGTACTCAATGTTAAATCCCAAATCCCTCATTCAACGCATTTCTAATATTGGCCTTGTTCTTGGTTGAATTTTTGTTGAATTTACCTGCTTTTGGTACCATTGAAAGACCTCCGCTGGCTTTCGCGCCTGGGGGTCCAGCATTTGGAGTAGCACCATGTCGAGCAGGTGGAGGATACGCTTGTGGCTGCGGTGGTCCGTATCCTTGGGGTGGATAAGCCGGGAAATTAGGAGGTGGGTAATAACCATTTTGACCGTTTGGGGGTGGTGGGTAGTAACCATTTGGTGGTGGATAATAGCCTTGTGGTGGCATTTGTGGCCAACCTGGAGCCTGACTGGGAATTTGTGGTGATTGTGCTGGTGAGGTACCGTACGGCATTTGTGGTGCATGAGCTGGTGTGGGACTATATGGCATTTGTGGTGTTTGCGCTGGTGGGGTACCGTATGGCATTTGCGGTGGGTAACCGGTTGGATACATTGGCGCGCCATATGGCTGGGGGTATGGTGGGTAGCCATGTTGTTGTTGTTGTTGTGGTGGTGGTGGTGGTTGTTGTACTCTGGAATGTGGGGGTTTAGAATGCGGTGGACGTGTTGGTTTTTGCTTTTGTGGTTGGATGAAATTCTCTTGTTTCATTGCAGGCATATTGGTGCTGTTTTGTGATGGTACAGACGTTCTTGTAGGTGTAGATGCCCTGGATTTTTGTTGAAGAGATGATCTATTGGTGTTGACACTTTCTTTCAGATATCTTTGATCAGTACTTTGGTCTCCCGGTAATGATGGTAACTCATTCTTATTCTCTTGTATATGCTTTCTTCTTGCCAGGGAATTACTAGCTTTCACACGCTTTTGTTGATCTGTAAAAGAGCCAGATTGGTGTCGTTGATCATTTTGAACTATTGGCATGAGTGGTTGTGACGATTGTGTTGCTAGTTTATTTTGTTGTTGCTGTTGGTGTTGCTGCTGTTGCTGATATTCCTGTTGCTGCTGTTGCTGATATTCCTGTTGCTGTTGGTGTTGTTGGTGTTGTTGGTGTTGTTGGTGTTGTTGGTGTTGTTGGTGTTGTTGGTGTTGTTGATGTTGTTGATGTTGATATTCCTGTTGATGTTGTTGATGTTGATATTCCTGTTGATGTTGTTGGTGTTGCGGTATTGAGTGATATCGGGGATCATTTTGTGCTTGCCTTGGTTGTGACAGTGGTTGTATTGGACTTGATTGGGTTGGTTGAGTATTTAATTGTGGAATAGCTGTGGAATAAGTTTCTTGATTAGCATCTGCTTGCAAGTTGCGTTGATAATGAATGCCATTGCTATCAATTGGCAGTGGAATACTATCCATTGTTTCTTGTATTTGATCCATTGTCCGCTGGATGGTATGCTCGACAGTTTTCCCGGCGTCATTACTAGATTCCCTGTCAAGATTTTGTCGACTAGGAGACTTAGACTGACGTTGATGTGGCGAATTGCTTCGAGAAACACGAGCTCTTTCTGGGCTTCTGTCATCTTTGTTATGGTAATTTGCTCTCTCTGGTGATAATTCTTCAATATTTGGAGCTGGGAATTCCTTATTTGTAATTTTACTGGGTGATTGCAGCCTTCTATCTAACTTCGTAGGAGTGGCAGGTGCCGAAATAGGGAACGCTCCTGTTCCAGCACCTGGTGGTACCAATGGCATAAATGGCATGAGATTTTTGGGATCCATTGGTGGTATGGGCAAATAACCAAATGGAGGAAATCCTGGGATTGGTGGCATCATCGGTACGTATTCTTGCTGTTGTTTTCCATCAGGCTGGTTATTTATTTTATCATTGCGTCTCTCGATATCACCATTTGAGCCATTTGAGCCGATTTCAAGGGGATTATTGTGATTTCTCTCTGTATCCCTATCCATTGGTTTATCTTCACCTGGTACTTTGTATTTCTCAAAAGGTTCTAAGTCTTCCTTTTCTGCCTTTGGTTCTGAAAACTTTGCCTCATATACTTCATAAGGTTCCTTGTAAGCATTTCTATCATCTTGACTATATGAGTCCTTGGCCGGAGAAGTGGATCTACTTACTTCGTATCTTGTAGGTGATTGAAACTGATTGTGTGTAGCTGAATCGGGGTTTGTCGATCGCAAACTATTGTTAGGAGGTGGCAATTCACCATTGGAAGGGCGAAGAGGAGGTGGTCTCCTTTTATTCAATGATCTTGAAGTCACAGTTGGTTTTGATAATGATGATTTTGCTAACGACTCACTAATATTATCAACATCTAAGTCATTCAATCCTTTAAGGTAATTTCTATAATCAGGAGAATCAATATCATCCGACATAAATTTTGAATGCCTCGTTACATCCAATTTGAAATCATCATCAAATGAAATATCAGGTAGCAAGCTCTTTTGTTGTTTATTGTCTTTGCCTGGAAGTGGTGGAAGGGGTGATCTGTTACTCTCGGGCGCGCTTGTTCCTGCCATATACTTCTCGTAACTTAATTCTGAGCCAGTATTCGATTTTCGGTGGGTTGGTGGTTCTTTGAAGATTTCTAAGTATTCTGAAGTTGACATTGTTTCTTCTGTTATGATCAACCATTTCTGAAATCCTTTCAAGCCAGCTTCTACGACAATCGATCTACCAAACAATTTCTTCATTCTTGAGGTTTGGTCGGAACCTAGGGTCGATAGCCATGTCCAAATATAATAATCCTGTAAGGTTACATCGGTAATCGTTATTTGAGAATATAGCGGAATATCGGCTTCAGTTGTTGGTTGATTACGAGACCAACCTGGTTGTAAGTCGTAACTTGATGTGATTGGTTTTGCTGTCAATCTGGATAAAACACGTTTCGATTCATCAGTTAAGGTGTTAACAATATCGGCCGTAGAATCTTTTTGAAACAAATTCTTCAAAATTGTGTAGTTTTCGATTGATCTGAATTGATTTTTGCGATCAAACGATAATGTGTGTCTAGCTTTGCTTAGTAGTTCGTATGGATTGGAAGATACTTTCGTCGATCGTATATGTACACAGGGTATAGTAATCATAGATTTGATTGAATCTTCTAATTGTGGAGGGTAAGAATTGGTGATAATTAACGATTGCAAGGTTTTGGGTAGTTTCAAGGCATCAGCATCATTTTCGGGCAATGATGCTCTTAAGAACGACAATAGTAAATGAAACAAAGCATCTGAAGTCGATTTCCATACCTGTAAACCTTCCATAAAATTGTTCTCCTTGGTAGCATCGTAGAAAACTGAAGACGAAGATTTATTAGAATTAAACGCCCAAATACTCGACATCTTAGCAATTTTCCTACCACTGAGGTAATTGTATTGAGAATTCGATGCCACCGACATTAACAAGTCCATAAAATCGTAAAAAATACTGGCATGGGCTGGCGAAAGACATTTCGGCATTATAGTGAAAAAAGCATCTTTAGGATAATTAGCTTCTTTTTCACGACGTTTATATTCCAAGTAAACATCCCAGCCAACCACTTCGTTATTAGGTAGTCTTGACCAAAGGTATTTCAAACCACAAATCAAAGTGAAATCATCGGTTGATTTGATAATATGATATAATACCTTTTCATCGTAACTTACAAGTTCACCATTGGGGAACAATCTCGACAATAACTTTTCGAGACTCTCGTCGCTAACTTTGGATCTAAATGGTAAGAATATATGGGGAATCTTGGTTCCTTTTAATTTCAACTGCCCTGTTATTAAATGGATCAAAAGCTTCAATTTCTTTCTAGTAAACTGGTTTGCTGGTATTATATTGATATCAAGGTAATTGCTGGAGTACTCCGGCAAATTAGGTAGCTCCATGATATATTCTATATTTTATCACCTATGGAAATTCGTTAAAATTGATCTCATCGACTTGACACCTAGATACGTTAGTTCTGTACCTATTATGTATAATTTAAGCGTATTTACAATCCTTGATCTTCCTGGTGTAAGGAATAATAGGTTTGTTATTGTTTTCAATGCCTTCTTACAAAAAAAAATCCGAAATCCGCCTACACGCTTTGAAGATGGATTAATTTACGAGGCTTGTTTCTCTAAATTACTACGGAATACGTGAAAAGGAGTTAGTTATAGTTATCACTACATCCTGTTTACTCTAGATTCATTTATTACTTATTGTACACGCTCTTCTACTTTCATCACTAACATAAACTACAAGTTACTGAAAACCCGCGCCTACTTTACTGTAGACCAAGATGAGCTAAACTTAGACTGAGCAAATTTTGCTAATTACATAGAGAGGACTTGGAGCAGTACACCGAGTCAGTGTATTAGTAGCATCGTAAGAGTATTAGTGTATCATATTTTCAACTAAAGAATTCTGAAAGTTCGTATTATCGTACCTGCGTCTAGATCACATTTCCAAATGAAACAAGGTCTATAGATGGACTGTAGGATTAGAGTTAAACCGAGGGATTGGTATGATGTAAAGAGGTTGGCAGTGATAGTATTTGAAAAATAGGGTTTATTAATATATATAAAACATAATGTACAAAAGTCGATAATAATACAATCTAATATCAGCCTTGTTGTTGGGTGATGGTTGGGACCATGCCAATCATGTCACCATTGACTCCAATCAAGGGTTCGCCATGGTCTGACTGTTCTGTGGTAGCAAGTTGTCTCATTCCATAGTCAGGATTCATGACTTGGTTCGCCTTGGCTTCTGTCGCAGGTAAATCGGTCAATGAGTGATGAGAACTGACTGTCAGCATTGGTTTAGATTGAAGTTGTTGATTCATTTGTTGTTGCATGGGGTCCATCATTTGATTAGGTAAGGGTAATACAGGGGCCATACTTTGCGTTGGCGCAGCAGGTGGTTGCTGTGGACGATACCCGTTATCCATGGTGTTGTTCAATGTAGTTGGGATGGTACTGGGGATACTAGTGACACTTTGTTGGGTACCGGAAGTTATCTGGGTGACATAATTAGCACGTAAAATGACATTATTCAACTGGTCGTAACCACCTACCGATTGAACAAAAGATTGACAATCTTTATGGCCAATTATAATCCCCTTGAGTGAAATCACTTGATCGCGCAATTGATTAATTTGGGCACTCAATTCTCTATACCCGTTGGAATAGAAATTCAATTCCTCTTCCATCTTGTTGATCAATTGTTTCTTACGCTGACGACACTTGGAGGCAGCCACTCGGTTTCTTTCCAAGAAATTCTTGCGTTTATCATCTTCGTTCTTGGCCTTACGAGGGGGTTTAGCTTCTGGTTTTTCTTCTTTGGTCGTGGTGCTTTCAATAGCTTTCTTGGCGTCGCGTTTGGAAGCCCTAGATCTTCTGGTGGGTGTATCTACCTTTTGTTTCTTATTCTCTTCGAGATCTTCGAGATCTTCATCGTCATTCTCTCGTTTTAACGATGCCGGGCGAGACTCATCGGAGTTTTCTATGATTGGCTCGAACGCAGGTGCCACAGGTGCTGGAGCCGCCTGTGGTGGCTGCTGCTGTTGTTGTTGCTGCTGCGATTGCACTTGTATTGGCTGCTGCTGCTGAGCCTGTTGCTGTTGAGCCTGTATCTGCTGTATTTGTTGCTGCTGCTGTTTCTGTTGCTCTGGTTGCTGTGACAAATTCGACAATTGATGCGACTGTTGTCTATTCATATTAGCTGGATTCGCATTAGCGTTAGCGCCATTATTAGCACTAACATTAGTGCTAGTGCCATTAGTCAACCCTAGCAAACTACTTAACCCTGGAGTCATTGGAGCGTTAATCAACATACTAGGAGTGGTCAACCCCGGAACATTACTACCAAAATTAAACCCATGTAAATTGCCGCCTGGCGTTAATCCCGAGCGTAAATTGGACTCGTTAGATTTCTTCTCATTACCAGTCGCATTAAGTAAACTATTCCATAAGTTGGACCCTGGGGTGCCAGGGTTAGATATGTGACCGGGAGACAAACCTAAGGGAGGTAATCTTCTTTCTTGGGGAGTGAATAACGGAGGAGTGATACCAGGTAATTTACCGGAATTCGCAGGTAAATTTGAGATATTAGCAATCCGTAAATTATGTTTGTTTGAATTTTTAGTATTCAAATCTTCCAGACTTTGAGTATCGTCTTCCTTGGTAGCAAAAGACCTTTCAAAAGGGTTTGGTTCTAGTTCAAATGAAGTTTTCAGCTAAAAAAAGAAATTAGTTAGTATAAGAATTAAACTATGATGACAGTGACGTAATGATGAATCATTTGATAGATACCTATGACAAAATCATGACAAGATTAGAATACGTACATCTCCAGACATATTGAGCAGTAGTTTTATGTGTGTTTGGTATAGCTTATGAAGTAGATAATCAGAACTGTAGCAACTGAATCTAGATGAACAATATCTAATGTTTATTTCATAAAATTTGCTATCTAAATTTTCTTACGTCACTGAAATTTTGGAAAATTTATCATCAAGAAATATCACGTGATTTTATTTTGCTATATTGCTTCTACTATTACTTATTACTTATTACTCTTCATATTAGTAGTATACATTATAATTACTACTAACTATTCAGGAATTATATCTTGAATCAACTTGTTAAATAACTCTTTGTTTTCTTCCACATTTTCATCTTGGGTAATACTAGGATTCTTCTTGATCTCTTCATGGACCTCTTCATCAATCTTCTTATCCACTGGTAACGCCTTTGGTGGTTTCAGTTTATCAATCTTAATATTTGGTTCTTGCATTGTTGGTTCTTTAGACTCGGGTATACTTCTTCTCCACCCAGTCTTCAACGTGTCTGTCAATTCAAATATTGGCAATGGATGGGCTTCAGTATTGAAGACATATTTATCTAACGGAATCTTATTATCATCATCAAATAATAAGTATAAATACTTTAAGGTTTCGGCCCACCAGAAAGATTCGGTATTGTCTCTCTTCTTTGGTGGGATACTGGTAACATCATCCAATGAAGTGTAACTGACTTCGCCTAAAGAATTGACAAGTTTGGTGTATTTCTGGAAACTTTGGAAGATTTCATAACCATAGTCCCTGTATTTGACATCTCCAGTTAATCTATAGAGAATGAATAACGATTCGACAGTTTCTGGACGTTGTAAATTGTGTTTGTCGGCCTTCTTGATGTAGAAATCGGGGTTCGATGCGTCATTTTCATTGAAAACGACAATTTCCGGTGACAATCCAGTTTCAGTTTCATGATACATCTTATAACAAGTATAAGTCAATTCTTCACCCAATTTGAAATCACCTTCTTTTTCCTCGTTCCAATCGGGTGATTTCCTTGCCTCTTCTAATGTCAACCCACCAGTAGCTCCCAAGGCCAATAATCCACCATAGAAACACACCAAATTGTCCATCTTGGGACTCATATCCCCTTTCACACCGTGTTCTAATTCACCAATGAATGTTAATCCATTGGGGACTGATTTGCCAACCATGTGTTTTTTAACACCCACCACAGACTCATGGTACATGTCCCAATATACTTTTTCTTGCTTGGCGGTTTGTAAATATTGTTTCAAGAGATATTCATAGTATGAATCGCCCCTCAGACCCATCCGGATCAAATTCCCTTGATATTTACCGGTATCTGGCTGCACATAGATTGGAACCAACCCATCTTCTGGTTTATTCGCTTCCAAAACCTCCATAACTTTTTCGGCCGCTTCCCAGTAAAGTGCTTCTCCAGTTAATAATGAAAGGTACTTGAATTCCAATTGTAATGTGGCCACTTCTGCCGTTGAAGAAGCACCATTATCGACATGATTCTTGATCCCTTCACCAGTTAACAAATTGACCGAACTGTATGGAATCCCAGTCTTACTCTTGAAACCCCCGAGCAAAGCTTTAGCCAAATCAGCACCTTTGTCCAAGTATATATCATCACCCGACAACGCGTGTGCCGACAATAACCCACCCAACATTCTAATAGTCGTTTCAAACATATTGACATTATAATCGAAAAGATAATCCAAATCTTCTTTAACCCATTTCCTGGCTCTGGCAACCTCATCTTCGGCCTCCATGATCATTAACGTGTCAATCGAATCAACAACCATCCACCCCAAAGGTTTGGGTCCCATGTTCTTCCCCTTTTGACTAATTGGCTGATAAACGTCCTTACCAAAACCATACTTCTCATAAGTATGCCATGATTCCAAAAACGCCGTTTTAACTTCCTGTTGTCGGCCTGACCAACTAGTTGGGCCATTATAACTATAATTCCTATTATTAAGCAAAAGATAGATGAAATATATCACACATCCCCCTAATAACCCTTTCAAAGCCATTTTCAATTTCCAATTCTTTCGAGGAATCCCACTAGGCTTATCCTTATAGTATAATGGTAATTCGTTCTTTGTTTTAGCTTTCCACCTTCTGTTATTAGCGTCACCTGTATCAAACTGACTCATGTGTACTGTGATAGCTGCTGGTATACTCTAGTCTAACCTTATAACTCTCCAATGGTTGTTTATACTACCAACTTCTCCAGTTAGCGTGTCCTAAATAATTTTCAGAAAATGTCGCTTTCTGAAAATGCGACATATTTGATAATGTCGTATTTAAGATTTTTAAAGCCGTGAGCCGAGCACATGTAAAGACATAACCATCGGAAGTGAATGGTTTAGTAGCTAAGGGAGCAGATATTGATAGAAAACGGTTCATAATAGATATATCATAATGATGCCTTTGCCAGAGATGGTACTGTCGTATAATACTGGGTCTCCAGAGGATACTACAGGTAATGATACTACTCCTGGTACACCCAATGCGGCTTTAAGAGAAGAGAATAAACCAAAAGTTACGAGGAGATCAGTTGCTTGTAAAAGTTGTCATGGCTTGAAAGTTAAATGTACTCCGTCAGATATTAATGATCCTTCAGGGCCATGTATACGATGTTTGAATGCAAATCGAAGGTGTGAAATAGATTTGAGTCAGACGAGGAAGAGGAGACGGAAGGCGGAGATAAAGGAAGCCAGGAATGAAGGTAGTGACTCTGCTTCCGATTCGAAATCGGAGATTGCTAGATTGAAAAAACAGGTTAAAGAGTTGCAAGCACAGTTAAATTCAAATGCACCCCCAAATCATAAAACATCTCCTTGGGAAACCTCAGAGCCATATGTCTCCAAGATAGATTTGGAGAGGGAAATTACCATGCTCAGTGATAATCAGGCCACTTTAACCAGCTTCACCGAGTCTTTGAAATCGATTGCGGATAAACGAACGTTATTGTTGAATGCAGATCGAGGTGAAATGGATATGATTAGCAATGGATTAATCACGGTAAAAGAAGCCGAATACAGACTACATTTGTATCGAACAAAAATGTATCAGACCCATCAAATTCTCGAAATTCCCGAAACTGTCACTGTGCAAGAATTACAGAAAAATCAACCTTACTTACTAAATTCAATCATGTCGATTGTTAATACCTTGGAGTCCCCCGACGCCAACGTCGAGAAATCTTTGCGAATTGATAATTTTGCCATGCAATCAATTGCTATAGAAGTCATGGTTATGGGTACCAAGTCGATCGAATTGGTCAAGGCGGTTTTACTTCTCTGCTTATGGTATAATACTCCTGAATTGTTCCGTAATAGAAGATATCATCTCCTCAATACCATTGCCGTCACCATGTTGCACGATTTAGGTATAATCAACCGCCCAGTGTTGAATTTTACTACGGATGATGGTATTTATGCTGAAAATCCAGGTAACAAATCAATCTCGTTGGAGTATCAGAGTTTGGTGTTGATGTTGTATTCGAACACTGTCAGCATTTGTCTAATGCTCAGAAGACCCATCTATGTCAAATGGAGCCCTTATATTGAATCATGTTGCGTCAACTTGGAAATAAGTAATATTCTGAGGTGGCAAAAATTGGCCGTGTTTTGTAGATTGAGTAATTTACTAGACAAAATTCATCAGGTAGTTCATTCAACCGAATTTGCTGAACGAGCTTCAACAGGGTATATCATTATTTCCGAATTCCAAAATCTGTTAGACTCGGCCAAACTGAAAATATCTGCTTCGGATCATTCAAATTTAGCATTTTATTACTCGATTGAAGCTTACTTGCACGAACCTTGTTTGAGTAGTGTGTTCACTCCAGACTCTCGTGACCATGAAACGGCAAAATTGACCAAACAATCAATGAAGTCAATTTCCAATTGCACCCGATCATGCTTAAGTGCGTTGGAAGAATATATTCAATTATCAACGTTAGAAGTGGCCTTGGTACCGTTGATTTATGCATCGAGATTTATTTACACTGCGGGTATGTTATTGAGACTAAGGTTTTTAATTATATCATTACCGTCACATATTGAGAAAGATTTGGTTCCCCAGAAAGTTATTACCTCGATTCAAGCCGTGAATAAACTTGTTGAGCGAGCTTCAATCGAATATCCATTCAATAATTTTTTGAAAAAAGTGAGACTATTACTTCAATTGTTTGTCCAAACCTATGCCACTCAAGTACAAGAATTGGTACGCAAAAACGGGGCAACCCCTCAAAATTTCAGAGCGATGGAGACTGCCACCAAAGAACTTTCAGAAATGGATCGATTATCCAAAATGTTTAATGAAGAACATGCCAATCAAAATCCTATTTCTTGTGGAAAAACCACAGTGCCATTGAATATTTTATCGTATGCAGCAACTTATAGACGAGAATCTAGTACTGAAGATAATAAAATTCCCCAAACACCGCAAGGAAAATTCATTACCCTGATCCCATATTCCAACTACCCACTACCTGACGCTCAGAATAACAATAATCCAACATTACCATTACAACCAAACATTCCACGATCCCAACCTCAACCGCAGCCCAACATACAACCACAGCCCAACATACAACCACAGCCCAACATACAACCACAGCCTAACATACAACCTCAACCTCAAATACCTCAGCCACCAATCCAACCTAGTCAATATCCATCGATGGTACAAACACCGTTCTACAATGGCAATACACCCAATCCCACTTATCCTCAACCAAACAGCCAGGACAATGGTTCATTTTCCAGCCAAAGGTTTCCTGTTCCAGCAGCACCTACCGACCACTCGATTCTATCAGTAACTGATGAATTCTGGGCCGATTTGTTAAGTAACGATGCTGATAGGATTGGATTTACCAATAATAATTTCAACATTCAGAACAATGAAGTGTATTTCTCATGAACCAGGTTGGTTACTACTTGAATTAGCTAGTTACGTAAATATTAAATGACATTGGTATATGTTCTGAGTTTCCTGTATGTAGTGTTATATTGAAGAATTGTAGATGAGTTAATTACTAGTAGGATTTAAGAGGGATTAGTAATAACAGTGAAATAGACTTATCAATGGGACATGAATCGATTAGTACACTTGATATTCTCAGGATAATTGGAGGATTTTTGATTTTTAATGCTTTTTTTTCATGGTGGTTCACATCAACTGGAACTTGGGGATATACTGGTAGATTAATAGATCCCGCCTATTTGAAGTTTCGTTTAACTAACAGTTATGTCAATTTGACTTTAGAAGAATTGGCAAAATATGATGGTTCAGACCCCAAGTTGCCTATTTACGTAGGCATCAATGGACTGGTTTATGATGTTTCTAGTTCAAGAAATGTATATGGACCCAAAGGTGCTTATCATAAGCTAAGTGGTAAAGATGCCGCTAGGGTGTTTGTGACTGGGTGTCTAATGATACCTGAACAATATACTTATGATTTACGAGGATTGGATCCAATTGAAGCAGAAAATGATGTTCGAAGTTGGCAAAACTTTTATGCCAGCAAAAATAAGTATTGGTATATTGGTGTAGTACAACATGAACCGTTAACCGGTGAACCACCAGCTCTGTGTGACCACGTTAAGTTTCTAGGTACCCATGCAAATAAATAAGCGAAGTTCATTGTATCTCAAGACATAGCGGATTTACAGTTAGATTATAAAGTTTGCTAATATAGGAACTCCGAATAGGAGTGTATTATTCTATGAAAGTTTATTTAAAGTAAATATTTTCTATACCTCACTGGCGGCATCAAGACTCGAATTAAGAACCTGCAATAATGTTTCGACATCTTCCAAACCGATACTTATTCTGATTAAGTTTCTATCGATTCCCCACTTGGCGATCTCGTCGAGCTCTTGGTAATGCGCCAAAATTGCATAAGGACATGCTAAGGTGAAATTGGTTCCTAAAGATGGACCTTTATTGATATTCACGGCGTTGAAAAAGCGTACTGCTTGGTCTGGCTTGTGGAAGACAAACGAGATTAATCCACCGTAGCCACCATTTTCTGTTTTGATGGCATCGTAATATTTTTTCGATTCACTTATGCTGGGGTAATATACCTCGGAGATTATTGGACATTTTTGTAATAAATCGACAGTAGCAAGAGCGGTTTGGTTGATTTTATGAGACCTTTCTGCAAAATCTCGCGAGTTACGTTCGAGGAACAATGCGTCTTCACTCCAGAACAAGTCTTCATAATCTTCATCAAAGAATTTCTTAAGAGTGGAATAATATTTCGATTCTGGATTTAACACGATAGAACCAGCTAAAACATTAGAGTCACCGGAAAATACTTTGGTCAATGAGGAAGCAATGATATCGGCATAAGGATTGATATGGATATTAAGGAAATTACCAATGGTTTCATCAACAACAACGGCAAAGTTATACTCGTCAGCTAAACCTCTAATTCTTTTCAAATTTGGTGTTTTTAATAATGGGTTCGAAGGACATTCACAGAATAATGCCATAATATCAAGATTACCAGACTTCAAGTTATTTTCCAACTCATCTAACGAATTTTCGTCACCTAATCCCAAGAAATGGACCCCGGGACCGAATTTCTTAAGAATATTTAACGTATCGACATAAGGGAAACCAAAACAAACTGATTTTTTGGGTGGTTGTGTTTGGAGTAAAGATCTATGTGAATTGAATATGGCCGCCATTCCCGATGGGTATAAATAAACATCATCTTTGCTTAAACTACCGACTCTTCCGGCAATTTCTGAGTTGGATTCTTCAACCTTACCACAAATTCTTCGTTTCAAGGCGATTTTAGCTTGGGTAGCAAATTTCAAATCGAGAATTCTTCCATACTTCTCCTCAATAAACGAGTTGAAGTCCTTTTCAACTTCCTCTCTTTGGTTTGAAGTAGATGAGTTGAAAGATAAGGAAGGTGATTTCCTTTGAATCGCTTGTACTTGCATCTCATGCTTGAGTTTATAATTGAAATTAGGCGATAAGTCAGCCTTATCTTTGTTGAATAATGCCCGTAAGACATATTCCCCCATTCTGGAACTTATACCTTCACCAGAATGTTGCCAGTAACTTTTGGCCAAGGGGAAATCTGCACTGGGAAAGAAAACAACTCCAATATTTGTTTCGACCACTCGAGACTTCTCTTCTTCAGTCACTGGTGCAGGTGTACTTAATTGCAAAACCCGGACATTTGTCGGCTTTGGTGCATTCAATTTGATGAAATCACGACATCTTTTAGCAACATTATATGTAGGGAATACCATAGCTCTTTCTCCGTCTCTCCCATACTTGGTTTCAAGGCTTTTAGCCAACTCTTGAATTATTGAATGAATGAAAAATCTGGGATAACCTGAGTTCATTTTACTAGTAACCCAGTCTTCACCTTCCTCATAACCTACAGTAGCTTCCCAAGTGGGTAAAGAAACTGATACGGCGTGTGCAACGTTAGGAATAGGTTCTCCTATCTCCTGTGAAGGCATTTTAATCTATATTACAACACTTCTATACTGAATCTGACTTGACTCACATGGACAAGATCTAAAATCATCAAATGTCACGCGATATTGTCGTAAATTTGCGACATTGTCAAAAACTACGACATAAACTAAATTAAATGTAATAATGGAGTTCTAAATTACAAGATATCTAAAGGATAAGTACAAGCAATGAGGAAGCTAGTTAGAAAAATTTTAAATAGTGAATGCTTCTAAAAATACAATGGAAGAAAATAAAGATATCTTTTCTTTTCTCTAGGATTTGATGCAATTGACTGATCCTTCTTTAAGACGCTTGACGTCATCAATCTTGGAGGAACCATTGGCAGATGCAGCTGGAGCTGCAACGGCACCTTTACGGTTATGTTGCATATGGGATTGAACTAAATGCCCTGCTGCTAATGCAGAACAAAGGGAAAGCTCAGCAGCCAATACTGCCGAAGCGACGATTTTAGCCAATTGTCTAGCATTTGCACCAGGTTCGGTTGGATGAGGGCCTTTAACTCCAAGCAATTCCAACATGGCACTTTGTGGTTCTAAAATAGTACCACCACCAATAGTCCCTACTTCTATAGAGGGCATAGAAACTGAAATTTGTAAATCACCGCCGACATTCTTCATTAATGTAATACAATTGGAAGACTCGACGTTTTGAGCAGGATCTTGACCACAAGCAAGGTAAACAGCAGTGACCAAATTGGCAGCATGGGCATTAAAACCACCTACTGAACCTGCCATGGCAGAACCAACCAAGTTTTTACTGATATTAAGTTCGACAAGGGCATCGACATCTGATTTAAGTACTTTTTGAACGACATCACGAGGAATACGGGCTTCGGCAACAATTGATTTACCTCTTCCTTCAATCCAATTGATTGCGGCCGGTTTTTTATCAGTACAATAATTACCAGAAACCGAAATCACGTCCATATCATCCCAACCTAATTCTTCGACCATATGTTTAAGTGAAAACTCAACCCCTTTCGAGATCATATTCATACCCATAGCATCACCAGTGGTGGTACTGAAACGGATAAACAATAATGTTCCAGCTAAAGCAGTTTTAATATGTTGCAATCTGGCAAATCTCGAAGTACTGTTGAAGGCTTTCTTGATAGTTCTTTGACCCTCTTCGGAATCCAACCAAATTTTACAAGCACCAGCTCTTTTCAAGGTTGGGAAGGATACACATGGACCTCTAGTCATACCATCGTGGGTCAATACTGTTTCAACACCACCTCCGGCGTTAATTGCCTTACAACCTCTCATAGTGGAAGCGACTAAACAACCTTCAGTAGTGGCCATTGGGATATGGTATGGAACATCATCAATAATCATAGGACCAGCAACACCGACGGGCAATGGCATATAACCAATAACATTTTCACAACAAGCACCAAACACACGATCGTAATCGTAGTGCATAAATGGTAATTTATCAGTATTCAAGACGGGGGCATTGGCTAATTCAGCAATTGCTTTACGACGAACGGCGACGGCACGAGTATTATCGGCCAATTGTTTTTCCAAAGCATACAATGGTAATTTACCTTTAACCACCAAGTTTGAGACTTGATCGTCATTCAATTTCTTGACGTTACCCTCTTTAAGAATTTCAACACATTGAGCAAAATCTTCGGTGCCGACATGATCATTTTCTACATATGGTTTGATGGAACTCTTTCTGGAAGGGACTTTGGTTTCGGCTAATTTAGCTTCAGCGGCCTCTTTCTTGGATTGTTCAAGCAAAATTGTAGTAGTCGAAGTTTGGTATCTTGCTGCATTTAAGAAGTAAGCATTGGTGAAAAGAGAAATGATAAACGCAAATAACAAAGCTTTGGAAATCAAATTATCTCTGATAGCAGCACTGACTTTTTCCAAGACCAACAAGACGAAATCTTCTAATTGAACAAAGGTGCCGTATGGCATGTAGAATCTAGGTTGTAAAATGGTGACAATGGTCCCCTTCTTACCAATTTTCAAGTGGGCGGCAATGGCTTCAGTTAAAGCTGGAGTAGTATCCCAATTAGAAGTGGCAGCTCCGTCGGTGGTACTATATAACCACGAGCTCCCCAAGTAAAAGAAATGGAATCCTAAGAACCCAGCAATCATGGCCATTTTGAATGAAACAATTGATGATTTGGGGGTAAAAAGGGTGGTGGAATCGGAGTAATCGACTCTGTCTTGGGTAGCGTAAACCTGAGCAATCATGGAATCGAAGCCGTCTTCTTCCAAAGCTTGTTTCAAGGTCTGGGTGTTTCTGGCACGGTTGATTTCGATTTTCAATGCTAAAATCGCTGAGTAAAAAGTGTATACCAAGATTAAATCAAAGAATAAAATGAAAGAACTCAAGATGCAGAAATTTCTCAATCCAGTAATATGGGGAGCATAGGCGGCACAGGAGAGTAATCCGGCAATAACTACAAAAGTGTCTCTTAAAAGACTAACGTTGTGTGCGGAAACGGCATTGGAAACGATTGTCGAAACGTTTTCTGGCGAATTGGCCAATTTCATGATTGATTTAGCAATGGAGACTTTATGTTTAAACCCAATAATAGCAACTAAGAAGGGAATACCTTCAGAAATACTAATCAAGGGAACTCTGGTGTTGGTGAATTTAGTCGTAGTAACCAAAGCAAATAAAAATGCAAAAGCACCAGAAACCAATGTAGAAAATGCCAACCAGAAGTTAGAACCTACTTGTTTCATATCGTAAAACACTTTAATTAAAGTGTACCACATGGCAAGGTAGGCCAACACAATTAAAATGATATCGAACGATTCAGCGCCTTTAATTAAGTTTTGCACTTTAACAAAACTTGATTTCAAATAGTCGATATACTTGACAATACGGTTGTTGTGTCTTACTTTCCAGTTGATCCCATTTACAGGGATCGTTTCATATTCTTGTAACGTAGCAGCTAAGTCATCTTGACTTACAATCAACAAACGTTCGTTTGTTTTGCCATCTAAAGAGTTATCAATGATAGGCACTTCGTTGTTGTAAACACGTTTAAATTCAAAAGGAATGATATTGTAGTGATCAGCAGTGGGATACTCTAACAAATCATCGATTTCGATCCAATTACTAATTTTTTTAGTAAAACCGGGTGGGTGATAAAAGCTGACGGAATTAGCAGAATTTCTAAAGTTTTCGGGAATATAATCATCAACAACATAAAGGTATGCAATGGAGGCTAGTAAAGCGGTAACAATGATGAAATGGATTGGTCTGTGGGCAGACGTATTGGCCAATCCACTTGTAGCTTTAGTAATCAAACTAAGCATGGTCTGAAAGTTAGTAATTATAATCTCGGAGAGTGTAAGTGTATATATATATGATAATACACAGCCTTTACATACATTAATAGAAGATGGTGACCACTTTTAAAATGCAAGTTCACTGGTTGTAAAATTGAAGTTTTTTTAAAATATTTTATACGAGCGAGAGTTTTCCAAAAGGTTTTGCCAGATAGAAAATGAAAAGAGAAAGAGGAAGAGATAATTTTCAAACTACGCGTCGAGGGAGGAAATAGAAGTATGTATTAGTGTATATGATCCAATTGTTTATTTAAAACAGAGTAGATAGTTTAATTGCAAAATTATCAATCAGTAAAAATCACCTCGTTTAACTACCATCGCCTACATCGCAAATCCATTTGCAAATTGGTCAATAACTTAATTTCTTAATTTCTTTTACAAGTGGGGGATTCAACCACATTAGGTTGAGAATATGTAGACTGCGCCAATGCAATGCATTGGGTATTCTTATATAGTAATGGTTCTTCGAATTGGTAGTAATTGATCTATAGTAATTCTTCGCATAAACGAAGCAAAGTGTATGAACCTCAAAAGTTGAACAAAATGTATATGAGACTTAGTTTAAGGGAAGCAATGTACGATGAATGATGCAAACGGGCTTTACTACTTGTTTATTAATTTATTAGTACAATTATAGCGTATTCATTTTTCTTTAGCGTCCATGTATTCAAAATGAGCACTTGAACCTTGGTGATAGCTCACTTTATGAATCACTTCGTGATAACTCACTACATGAGTACTCTTTATTAAAAATGGGCGCTTATCGACTTCATTATAGCTGACTACACGGGTATTTCTTTCGCAATCACTTCGTGATCGCTAGTTCTTTCTTATTTATAAATTTATTAATACATACATTTTAAGCTAAATCATCTAATGTTTTTTATTTTAATGAACGCTTATCACGAAGTGATAACACGGTTTATGAATCACTTCGTGATCGCTCAGTTCCACTCGCTTTGCTCGTGAATCTATTTCAATGAAACCAACTTAATATCAAAAGTCAATTCCGAGTTGGCTGGAATACCTGGCAAGGCTTGGGAACCATACGCCATTTTAGAAGGAATAACGACTCTTCTTTCCCCACCAACAGCCATACCGGCAACACCTAAATCAAACCCTTTGATACATTCACCTTTACCTAAATTGAAAGTGAATGGTTTACCATTGGTGTTTTTATCGAAAACTTTCCCGTTTTTCAATTTACCGATATATCTAATACCGACTTTGTTACCACCTTTGGCTTGGGAACCTTTACCGGTTTTTCTGTCTTCAGTGACAACACCACCGAGTAAAGTTTTAGTGACGAATTTTTTTGGAGCTTCAGCAGCTTTAGCTTCTTCTTTCTTGGCTTTAGCTTCTTCCTTCTTGGCTTTAGCTTCTTCTTTCTTAGCATTGGCCTTTTCCTTCTTTTCCTTCTTTTTGTCGGTTAAGGTGGATCCGGTAGGACCTTGTTCCAATTCCGGGGTGAAAGCTACTGATTTATCCTTCTTGGCTTTCTTTTTAGGTTGCGAGTCTTCTTCATTAGATCTTTTTTTAGAATCATCTTCATCGACTAATTCTTGGATTTTACCTTCGATATCTTGTTCATCTTCCAAGTCTTCAATATCGATTAATTCATCCTCATCTGGAGTTAAATCGTATTCATCGTCATCACCGTAGACGTAATCATCTTCATCTTCATCATCAGATGATTCATCACCTGGATGTTCAACGTAATTACCAGTTAAATGGATTGGGTAAGAACCAGTGACTACAAAGTATACTTCTTCATCTGGAGAGATGGTAATATCAATTGGTTGTTGGAAAGCAGTTTTTGGAGATAAAGTACAAATGACATATTCGGAAACATCATCATCTTCATCTTCATCTTCAGAATCTTCTTCCTCATCTTCTTCCTCTTCATCTTCAGCATCTTTTTTAGTGAATTTTTTAGATTTTTTAGCTTTAGGTTCTTCTTCTTCTTCTTCAGATTCTTCATCTAATTCATCTTCTTCATCTTCATCATCTTCATCATCCTCATCTTCGTCATCTAAGAAAGGAGCAGATCTTTTCAATAATCTTAAAGTGGAAGGTTCTTCTTTATCATCAGTAGGTTCTGGAGATAAAGCAGCTAAAGTAATTCTAATAGTAATTGGGTATTCCTCTTCAATGGCAGGGACTGGCATGAAAGGGTCAACAGCCAAGTTATAAGTAGAAATAGGGATCAAACTAGCCATGGTTGTAATAAATATAATAAGATTAGATGGTTGGTATATTAATATAAAATTATTCACTTTAAATGAGATGAGATGGAAATGAGATGGATGTGGTCACGTGGGTTAAATCAGCTGGAGAAGAAGATAGCAATGAAGGGGAAACAATAGAAGGAATAGAATAGAATAGAATAGAATAGAATAGAATAGAATAGAATAGAATAGAATAGAATAGAATAGAATATATGTTATGCAATTAGTATATTATTATATTCTATTATTAAAATTTATACTTTTCTAAAATATCATTATTTATAATATTATAGTATTGATAGATACCCTTTTATACTTTTAACATATCAATAATAAATAATAAGCATTTATTCAGAAATATATATATAATATAATCTACAGGAAGTGTACATCTTGTATATTTTATTGATTGATATTAATATGTTAATCTAATATATATGTATGTATGTAGAATATGCGATTTGCCAGGATATATTGGTATAAACTTTGCCTTGTTTAAAGATAAGGAATAATTTATAATCGAAATGATTTATGATTTGAGATTTCCCAACGATTGCATTAATGTCTTTTTTACTTTATCTTCTATTAAGAGGAGGCTTCAGATTCAAGGTGCGAATTGTGCCAATTTGAAATATGGGAGTATATGCGAGTAATATGACTAATTATCTTACAATCATTTCTTTTAAGTGTATATACAATTATAATATATTTCATCATGTTTCTTTCAAGCTGCAGTTTTCTTGAGGTTATTAGTCAAAACTAACCATTTCGGACGAATTCGTACAAACTTGCAAATTATCAAAATGACGTAGTATATCAACCTTGAATTGTCTATTTTACTTAAACGTTTTACCGTAACTCAAATAAACATATACCTATTTTGCTCTCCAGTATTCTGGTCAATCTTTTAGATCTACAAGCTCCTACTAAATAGTAGTACTCTTGGTACAACGATAATTATTTCGTATCTTTCATGTTGTCGGGCACTAATGATAAATTCTTATCGATTAATGTTCTACTGATAATTTTGATACAATGATAAATAATTCTTACTGTTTGATGTATTAAGTTATACAAAGGGTTTAAAAAAATTCTAAATAATTGCTATTATATTATACTTAAAATTTTAATAAGTGAGGTTTATCACCAGACTTCAAGGAGAATGAAGTAGATAAATATTGTTTTAATAAAGGAGTTTTCTTAATTTCGGATAATAAAGAAGCGTCAACGATTTTTTGGTCTTCGATTCTTTCAGATTTGATTTCTTTTTTAGCTGGAGTTTCGTTTAATAAATCGGCGGCGGATTTTTTAGCGGATCTGGTTAATTTTTCTCTGGCAAAGTATTCAACGTTGAATTTGGAAACATCGACTTTGGAGACATCAACTTTGGTGGAGGTGGCAATGACGTATCTGGCATTGACTCTTCTTAATGGAACACCGTTAACTTTGAAAGGACCGGAGACAAGTAAAGTGTTGTCTTCCAAGTTGTTTAAGTAAACAACTCTTTTACCTCTGAATCTTCCGGCTAATAAGATTAAAACGGTACCTGGGACCAAAGAAGATCTTAATTTTTGAGGTCTAGAAGTTTTTCTAGTTTTTTTAGCAACTTTGGCATCTTCAGAGTTGTACCATTTTGGTGTCTAGAATGTTAGTATAAATGTAAATCGAATAACATCAACGTAGGTTGATGTTATGAGATATAAAGATTCAACAAATCTTGATAAATATATTATTCAAGCTTAAAACGTAACGTTTCAACCTCTCCTTTTTTGTTCTATCTAATATCTCTATCCTCATATCTATCTTTCATCTTCAATAACACATACAATTGAACTCATTATGATTGATATATAGTTAAAATTAACAAACAAATACTAAGATGAAAAATTTGTATTAAAATTTGTTACTGTACCGGATGCAAAAGCCAAAAAAAAAAAATCAAAATTGAAAAAGAAATCACGTGAGTTTGGTTAAGAGCTTTTGTGTAACTTAAACTTGTAGTAAGGGTATCACGTGGAGAAGACAGTAGGTAGGGTTACAACCCTTAAGGGGAAATTAAAAGAGACAATTCACATTCAACAACAGGGGGGGTAAACAACAATCACTACCACAATTACACATACTAGTTAAAAATTGAACAATATATATATTTTTTATTAAACACTAACTATCTGTTACAAACTATCTCTTACAAACTGTTATACTTGACACTCACCACTAATTGACCTGAACCAGCTTGGATAGTAATATTGTCTGATCTATTCAATACAGTCTCCAATGGTACTACCCCAGTTCCGATTTCACTGCTTCGACCGAAACTATGATGTTCACGTACTGTGAAGTATAATTCACCTTCTGGGTTACTTCTAAAGGCAACAGATTCATTGATCTTGTAAATACCATCATGGTTCTTGGTAGGTCTGGTCTTGTACAATTCTTTATCTTTGGTAGATGTTTTCAAAACTACCTTCACATCTAATGAACTCATATCATATCCTGTAGCTTGAACAATCAGAGCTCTTCCAGGGATACTATCTGCTCCATTAATACTATTAGTGAAACTAGATACATCACTCACACCCGAACCACTACGTGTGTGACCTCTTGGTCCAGTACGGACACTACCCATACTACGTCTTCCTTTAATACTATCGCCACTTCCTGGGAATTGTGGTGGTGGTAAGTTCTCAGGTACGATATTAGGTTGTGCCTGTGGAAGTTCATCATCTTCGTCATTCTTAGATTTGCCGAATCCAAACATACCCTTGGATGATTTTTCTTGTTCTTCTGCTACCGCTTTTTCTTCTTCAGTAGCTTCAATATTTTGTTTAGGCTTGGTGTCATATTCTCCTTCTTTGGTTACATCGTTTTCTTTATGGTCTTTAGTATCCATACTCTTCTTTCTGCCAAATCCTTTCTTCAAGAACCCAGTACCTTTAGAAAAAGCATGTTCCGCCATATCAACAGCTGCGGTTGCACCGCCAACACCAGCACTTCCCACGGCTCCGACAGCTCCAACACCAACACTTCCAACTGCACCAACAGCACCGACAGCTCCTCCGGCTAACCCACCAAGCGATAATGCTCCACCCCTAGAGACCAATTTAGGACGAAGATACTCTGGTTTGAACATAGCCGATAAAAATACCGAACCTTGAGTATCTAATTGCACTTCAAATGGAGTGTTCTCCAATGCATTCATCTTACTGAAATCAACTTGTGCCCTTCCAATTAATCGGTCATCATGGGTATAGTCATAATCGTACACTTCCACAAGAACAATCTGTCTTGATCTCGACAAAAATGGAATCTCGACCGATTCATTCCATTCCGGATTAAGATTCTTCCGTTTTTTATCGGTTTTCAAAACTTCAAATCCATCGACTTTAACACTACACAATGGATCAGATTTTCCGTTGGAATCAACTGCTTTCAAGTTTTCAGCTCTAATAACATCCAATTTCATCTTACCAACATCTAAGATAGTGTCCAATGGTTCTAATTTGGCCGCAGTTGGAATGTACTCCATCTGGATTTCAATAGTATTACCAGGTCCCAATTTCAATGTATATGGTCTGGTATTACTCTTTTCCAACAAGTCAAGTGTTTGGAATTGTTTTTCCAATACTAAATCCTTTTCCAGAGTGATTTCCGCCGATTTCGATAATCGGAAAATTATGTTGGAATTAGGTAAATCACGAATAAAACCTTCGGCGTCCGTCTTGGTGGCCAAGACTTTTCCTGTGGCTTTAGGTGAGACCCCGGATGGCGATGCATGGTCATCAAACAATACATGTAAAAATAAATCGGTCTTTTCAAATCTACCATGATTCACATGTACGGCCATAGCACCAGCACGGTATTTCACTGCCTTTTGCAATGGCATTTCAACGCTTTCGGGTACAATGTCGGTATTATCTTCAACATCAATCCATTCATATTGATC
>JAXQKE010000176.1:0-42852 GCA_037042355.1 Candida sp. Y128-05E | reverse complement strand
GATCAATATATAAAGGTATACCAACAAAAGAAAATCTATTATCAAGAAAAATATGTTGAACAAAAGATATTAGCTAGGAATGAAACTAAGGAGACGTCGAGTCAAACATTTCAACAAGATTTAGTCGGTTTCAAACTAACCAAATTCAATATGATTTGGATTTTGATCGTTACATTTAAAGCTCGATTGTTCTGGATCCAGTTGTTTGCTTGTATTGCCTTGGTAGGATACGCAGTGGCACCATTGCTAACTAAAGAAATTATCAAGTTTGTTCAAGAGAAATCGCTAGGTTTATCCGATTCTGTGGGTAGAGGCATTGGATATTCGGTTGGAATGGTGGCAGTATCCCTTATTTGTTCATTGGCGGTAAATCATTTTTTTTTCCAAGGGACCTACCTTGGTATTCAAGTCAAGTCGATCTTAATCACCCAAATCTTGCAAAAATCTTTCAAATTAAATCCTGAGTCAAAACATAAATACCCACAAGCCAAAATAACGTCAATGATGTCGACAGATTTGAATAGAATCGAAATGGCGGTTTATTTACAACCTATATTACTCGCAGTCATCATCCCCATTGGCATCTCAATTGCAATTTTGGTTGTCAATATTGGGGTTTCCGCTGTAATTGGTATTGTCGTGTTTTTCTTGGTGTTGGGTTTATTAGGGTTTGCCGTCAAGAACTTGTTTGCTGAACGGAAAATCGTGTCTATTTTGACGGATAATAGAGTCAATATTATTAAAGAAATTATCAATAACATTCGTACAATCAAATACTATTCATGGGAATCCCCTTATTTAACAAATATGATTACGGCAAGATCGAAAGAAGTGGATATCATTATGAAAATTCAAAGAATTCGTAATGTCGTTACCGCGGTTGCAATATCTTTAACTGGGATTGTTTCTATGATTTCGTTCTTGGTTTTATATGGTATGGAGGGTGGTACCAGAACTCCAGCAGATATTTTCTCATCCATCTCGTCCTTCGAAATCTTGTCCACTTTCATGACATTTATTCCAATGTGTTTGTCAACTACCGCTGATTTGTTGCAAGGGTTGGATAGAATTGGTGAATTTTTATCAGCTCCAGAAATTGAACATTATCCTGGTTATCACTTACATGAGAACCCCCATGAAAAGTTCGAAAATTCTATCGAACTCTCAAATGCTGATTTTGAATGGGAAATATTTGACGGGATCAATGTTGATGATAAAGTAAAAACTAAAGAAGAAGAAGAAGCCAATAACAAGAAACTAATCAAAAATCACAAGATTTTCTCATTTACGAAAAAAAGAACCCCTCTGATACCTGAGATTATCAACGAAGTAACTTCCCCATCCCATGAAAAGAGCTCAACTAAAAGTGATTCTGATTTGACAATTGATAAATCAAATACCTTCAAATTACATGGAATTAATTTACAAGTTAAAAGGGGGGAATTCGTTGTTGTGACTGGTGTTATTGGTTCGGGTAAAAGTTCGTTATTAAATGCTATTGCTGGTTTTATGGAATGCAAAAGTGGTTCAATCGATATCAATGGTACAGTATTAAATTGTGGTGCACCTTGGGTTCAAAATGCTTCTATTCGAGAAAATATAACTTTTGGTCAAGAATATGATTCAAAAGTTTATGAAGAAATCATATATGCATGCTCTCTTCAAAATGATTTGAAAGTATTACCCGCTGGTGATTTAACTGAAGTTGGTGAAAAAGGTATTACATTATCCGGTGGTCAAAAAGCAAGAATCAACTTAGCTAGAGCTGTTTATGCAAATAAAGATATTATCTTATTGGATGATGTTTTAAGCGCTGTCGATGCAAGAGTTGGTAAGCATATAATTGAAAACTGTTTATTGCGATTGTTAAAAGATAAAACTAGAATTTTAGCAACACACCAGTTATCATTGATTGGTAGTGCCGACAGAATTGTATTTTTAAGAGGTGATGGAACTATCGAAGTTGGAGTTATGAAACATTTGATAAACAATAATGCAGAATTTAGAAAATTAATGGCCCATATTGAACAAACTGAAAAGGAAAAGGAAAAGGAAAAGGAACAAGAAACGGAACAAGCTGAAGATATTGGGGAATTATTAATTTCTGATAATGATCTGATGGATATTGTTGACATTAATCCGTCTAATTTTGATCAGGCTTTAACTAGGAGTGAAAGTAGACAAACTTCGCTTAAAAGAAGGTCAACTAAGAATACAATGAGATCAGACGAAAGCCATTACCATGATATACACGCCAATAAGGACTTGTCGAAAGCAAAGATCACTGAAAAGGAAGAAGTTGCTGTGAATCAAATTGGAAAGGAAGTATATCATAATTATATCAAGTATGGATCTGGTAAAATTACTTGGGTTGGATTTCTTATCATATTTGGAACTGTTTTAGCTTTAGCAACATTTGCTGAACTTTTCACAAACACTTGGTTATCATTTTGGATATCTAGAAAGTTTTATGGTAAATCAAATGGATTTTATATTGGAATTTATGTCATGTTGAATATAGCTTGGGTATTTTTGTTAACACTTTCATTTATTATTTTAATCGGTATGACGGTAACTGCTTCGAAGAATTTACACATAGCTGCAATCAAACGAGTATTACATACACCTATGGCGTACATTGATATTACCCCAATTGGAAGAATCTTGAATAGATTTACTACTGATACAGATGCATTAGATAATGAAATTAGTGAACAGGCGAGAATTCTTTTCACTTCAGTAGCAAAAGTTATTGGTGTTTTCATACTATGTATTATTTATATTCCGTGGATTGCCATCGCTGTTCCACCTATTATGTTTGCATTAGTTGCGATAGCAAATTATTATCAGGCATCAAACAGGGAAGTGAAAAGGTTAGAAGCAACACAAAGATCTTCGGTCTACAGTAATTTCAATGAAGTATTAAGTGGATTGAATACTATAAAAGCATATCAACAAGATGAAAGATTTTATATCAAGAACAACCAATTGATTAATTCAATGAATGAAGCATCATATGTGGTTTATGCGTGTCAGAGATGGATTGATGTATTGTTGGATGCGTTAACATCTTCATTTGTATTGGCTGTTTGTTTGTTATGTGTGAATGATGTTTTTAAATTGAATCCTGCTACCGTAGGTTTATTAGTATCATATGCTATTTCATTATCACAGATTTTATCATATGTTGTTAGAACATACACTGAATTTGAAAACCATATGAACTCTGCAGAAAGAGTAATATATTATGCTATGAAATTACCTCAAGAAGCTCCGTTTGTTATTGAAAGTATTCAACCTAATAAAGACTGGCCAAAGAATGGGGAAATTGAATTTGACAATGTGAGTTTATCATATAGACCAGGATTACCATTGGTATTGAAAGATATTAATGGTAAAATATTTAGTGGCGAGAAAATAGGAATATGTGGTAGAACGGGAGCGGGAAAATCATCGATATTAACTGCCTTATATCGAATCGCTGAGTTAGATCTGGGTAAGATATTAATTGATAATGTTGACATCTCAAGTATAGGATTAGAAACTTTAAGATCACATTTATCAATCATTCCCCAGGATCCAGTATTATTTTCTGGGACCATCAGAAAGAATTTAGATCCATTTTCATTAAATTCTGACGATAAATTATGGGATGCAATGAGAAGAGCTCATTTGATAGGTGCCGAAGAGATCGAAGAAATAAAACTACAACATAAAGGCGATGATGAAAATAACAATTTGAGTAAATTTCATTTAGATCAAACAGTTGAGGATGAAGGGTCGAACTTTTCATTAGGTGAACGTCAATTGATTGCATTTGCAAGAGCCTTGGTGAGAGATACCAAGATTTTAGTTTTAGACGAGGCTACTTCATCGGTTGATTATGAAACTGATGCAAAAATTCAAATCACAATTAGTACTGAATTCAAACACTGTACAATATTGTGTATTGCCCATAGATTGAAAACAATTTTGAAGTATGACAGAATAATGACTTTAGACCATGGAGAAATTAGCCAATTCGATACACCCAAGAATTTATATTATGACAAGGATGGAATATTTAGAAAGATGTGTGAAAAATCAGATATTGGTATTGAAGAGTTTTAGAGATAAAGGCAAGAGAAAAATGGTTGTATTTAGTTATTATATTATCTATAGATGTCAACTTGTATATGTGGAGAAATATTATTAACTTAAATAACAAATTTTGTTTGATTACAATGAAACCCAGCTACTGTTTTGGGTATATAATTCATATCTATAACTTAACCTCTATTTACCCAACGAATTTATCTTAAAACTAAACCAACTGGAAGGATCTTCTTTTAACTGGGAGCATATATCATTAACTTTGTACTCATTTATTGGGAATGCAATCCCTGGAATCTGTTTAGATACTCGAGTATTCGATTTGAAATCAGCAGATAGGCGAGACTTTTGTTTTCCACACTGTGATGGTTGACTGTTTCTTGTCAATTTAGGACGCAATCGTTTTTGTGATTCAGGAGAGTCTGTCTGTCTTTTGACTTGAGATGAGGTATCCACCAAGAAATTACAAGATGGTATACAACCGGTTTTAATGTCATCACAATTGCCAACTTTATCAAACTTATCTTCAGTATTGAACTTTTGGCTGGCAATATTGGGGATATCGACAATAATTTCCAGTTTCAACAGGAAACTTTGACTATACGAGCTTTGTGATGAGCTGTCATCATAATAAGCAAGGTCATGCATATTAACCTGAACATCTCTTTGAATAGCTTGATAGTACAACTTTTGATAATTGTGAATGATCTTCTTATACTTTTCTTCGCCTCTACCAGCAATAATATTTTGCAATCGCATATCCTTCTTCCAAGAAGTTCTGAATTCCCGATTCTCCTTAGGAGTATTGCTTAGTTTAGTCAAATGGTACTGTCCAATAAACTGATAGTTATTAGCGTCATGTAGATCCACAAGTGTGTTATACTCCTCATCTAGTTGCAGTGGATCCCATCGATTCACTGTTATTGGAGGCCCCCAATTGTTACTGTTTCCGTAAATCTTAAACATTACTGAATCGTATATGAACTGGTTTCCCCGGCAATACTGGCCAAACAACCTATTCATCGAAAACCCCAGTTTCCACATGGCTTTGGATTCGGTACAGGGGAACACCTGCAAAGGTTTGAAGGTTGATATCAAATGACATGTTTCCAGGTAAGACGAATGACGAGAGAAGATCAATTTTATTTCAAGGGGTAATAACTCTTTTCCATTTTTAGGTAGTATCCATTTTCTACCTCTAAATAGACAGACTTTATTACCGGCTTTGGTTTCCTGGACCACTTCAATTTCCGATTTTACCTCTGGCAGTAACATTTCTAAAGATACCGGCAAGAACACCCCACTCAAGTCCATGATATTGAACATGATACACTGCTTGATGGAAATGGTAATTCTGTCATCATTAGATTCTGCAACATGAAATATGGGACCAGTTTTCAGTTCTAGTAGTTTATTTAGAGATAATCCATATGGTATGCAACTAGAGGTATCGCTTTTTAGTATACGAAATCTCAGTTGTAAATTTTGGTCGACATTTACATTACCCTGGACGGCATTAACAATACAGCTCCAGGCTTCTTCGAAACCTAGGGTTTTATCACGGAAACTAAATTCAATCTGAGGGTCATTAGGATACAATTTTATCAATTCAATGGCAGATTCTATTCCATCATTATTAGGCGGTATTTCAATATACGGTTTCCCTCGATACCCGAAAGTCGAGTCAAAATATATATTCAGTAAAGTTTTAGTACAAGTGTAAGGGAACAAGTATGGGTTCTTTATGAGTGAATCGACCCACCACGCCTCTGCTCGTATATCGCCCGTGATTAACACCGATTCAGTGCTGCCCTCTAGTAAATACATTGTCGCGCCTGGACAGTGGTACGCGGGTATGAGGGTTATTTTTACGTAATAACCAGCAGAATAGACCACAAACGGTTGATTGAATTCAATTGGATATAAGAATGCTGCCGCATTCTTATATTTATCGTTTACCATTATCAATTCTTTGGTAATCTTGCTGCAATAAACCTTTTGGCCAAAAGATTTCGCGTCCAAGCCCAATAAATGGTCGGCATGGGAATGAGTTAGAAGGTGTACACTTCCACCACTGTTGAATTTGTCAACACATATACCCGGGAATTCGTGTATACACCCATCAAAGGTATTGGCGGTGTTTTGGAATGCCATCGTGGTTCATCTAAAGCACTCAATTTTAAAGTTTACGCGCATCGATCTGATGCCAGATCAAGAGAACCAACGATGATGATTTCTAGGGCAACACTAAGCTAAAGATTTAGTAGACATTGAATAGAATAATACTAAGGAATAACTCCAATACCCATAATTTTTTTTAAAGCATATTTCAATACCCGAAGATAATTACCCATCTCACAATCAATTCTTCTAAGTATTCATTTTCATTAGGCAAGCCAATATCTATGTATGCTTCGACTTTCTTGAAATAGCTTCGTCACACTAATAACACTTTTATATGAATAAAAGTACTACTATTCAAAGGTGGAGCATTTACAAGATTACTGAAGATGGTCGTTGCCAAGTATTGACTATAAAATACATTTACCTTTAGTTTACAGTAATATGAACATTGGAACCAGAGATCATTCGCCAAACACATTTCGAGTCATAGTAGCAGAAGTGATTCACTCGTATGAGGCAATGGACTTGAATTTTAAAATCCGTTAAATCCGCTACCCCATCTCTGACAATTGTCATGACAATTATCAAATTTTCAAGTGGATTTGATGGTAGAGCTCTACACTCTACAACTACACAATACATATAAACCAAGACTACAGATCAAACCCTAAAGTAGAAACCATCCACATGAACCAATCCCGGTAACTCCATTTCTTTTGTCATTGAGATCCAATCGTGAAATTCCTTCTACAGGACAATTGCATCATTTCTTTTTAAAAAGCAACTTAGCAACAATACTTTCTCTGCAACCAATGACATCATTTGTAAAAAAGTGGCTAATCAATGTGATGAGTAAGAAAAACTTGGCTAGGCTTGGGTGGCTCTCCAGAGAAGAAATGGCGTTAGAAGCAATGACTCATGGAAGTAAATCGCAGTATGGCATGTATGAGCGAAAAGAAACCGGTGCTACCATCTCCGGTAGTTAAACACCGCGGTTAATTTAAATAGAAATTGCCTTTCTTGGAAAATTTAGAGATAACGTGAAAAAATTAACGGACCGGAGGGAATAGTATCATGTGACTAATAGAAACAGAGGAACCAGAATGAAATTGAATAAACTAATAAATGGGTAAGATATGGATGAGATATATGATTCTATTGATATACTAACTCTTCCTTACTTATATATCATAATAACTACTATTTGTTAGTTTCGTTGTTTTCACGTGACTCACTATCTTTTCCCATGAGTCATTTCATGCCGTATTGAAAAATAAAACTTTTCACTATATAACTAATCTGAAATTGAAAAATTTAATTTTCAATAAATATCTTTTATAATGCCTAATCCTTACGGTCCAAATCCTGCTGATTTCTTATCCAATGTTAACAAATTCGAAGTTATCGAATCCACTTTAAGAGAAGGTGAACAATTCGCTAATGCCTTCTTTTCTACCGAAAAGAAAATTGAAATTGCTAAAGCTTTAGATGATTTCGGGGTTGATTACATTGAATTGACCTCCCCAGTCGCTTCCGAACAATCTAGACAAGATTGTGAAGCTATTTGTAAATTGGGCTTAAAAGCCAAAATATTGACCCATATCAGATGTCACATGGACGATGCTAGAGTCGCTGTTGAAACTGGTGTCGATGGTGTTGATGTTGTCATTGGTACCTCTTCATTCTTAAGAGAATACTCTCATGGTAAAGATATGAGTTATATCACCCAATCCGCCATTGAAGTCATTGAATTCGTCAAATCTAAAGGTATCGAAATCAGATTCTCGTCAGAAGATTCTTTCCGTTCCGATATGGTTGATTTATTAAACATTTACAGAACCGTTGACAAAATCGGGGTTAACCGTGTTGGTATTGCCGATACTGTTGGTTGTGCCAACCCAAGACAAGTTTACGAATTAGTCAAAACCTTAAAATCAGTCGTCTCCTGTGACATTGAATGTCATTTCCACGACGATACCGGTTGTGCCGTCGCTAATGCTTACACCGCTTTGGAAGCTGGTGCTAAATTGATCGATACTTCTGTTTTAGGTATTGGTGAAAGAAATGGTATAACCCCATTGGGTGCTTTAATGGCTAGAATGATCACTGCCGACAGAGACTACGTCTTATCCAAATATAAATTACACAAATTGAGAGATTTGGAAAACTTGGTTGCCGATGCTGTTCAAGTCAATATCCCTTTCAACAACCCAATCACTGGGTTCTGTGCCTTCACCCATAAAGCTGGTATCCACGCCAAAGCTATATTGGCCAACCCTTCCACTTACGAAATTTTAAAACCAGAAGATTTCGGTTTAACCAGGTATATCCATTTCGCCAACAGATTGACCGGTTGGAATGCTATTAAATCTCGTGTTGACCAATTGAATTTGAATTTGTCCGACGAACAATGTAAAGAAGTCACTGCTAAAATCAAATTGTTAGGTGACGTCAGACAATTGAATATCGATGATGTCGACTCCATAATCAAAGACTTCCATTATTCCGCCACCACTCCTTTGTTAAAAGCACAAGGTGATGACGAACCTCCTTTGAAAAAAGCTAAAAACGATCAATAGATCAAGGGCCACGTTAGAGACGTGCTGGGTTAAATTTATATATTCATATATTAAATAAAAAGACAGTTATGATTATTGTAATCTTAGATTTGTGTAAGGATTCAGATATATTAGTTTATTAAAATATAGAGAATAAGTTATTAAGATCATGTCTATGATTAGCATCTACATTAACTTTTTCACTGTCTCCATAATATATTTTAGAAAATGGAGGCTGTCCTTTACCCAAAGTAGAAAATTGTTATTAGGTAAATCTTCTCACAAGTCCACTCCTTATCTCAACGTAGATATCGGCCTCAACAATCTTTCTAAAACACCAGGTTATCTCTTAATATCTATTACTTTATTATATAGAGATAGAACTAATCGTGTAGATATAATTTATATTAAGCAATGAACTGACTTCATTTTCGTAAGTGAATATGAATGGGAATCGGTTTTTGCCGTAATTGCGATACCCCGAGTTTATTTTATGACCATCAGATGATCAGTTTACATGGGTTGAGGTATGAATATATCAACAGAATGGTTATAGGGACTAATTGTAAATACCAGGTTGACCTATAGGCATCTCTTACAGTGGGAATCCATTGTTCCCATAGATCGCAATGGATCCAAGACTAAAATTTGAAATGCCGAACCCAGAATACCGAATCGTGCGTTTGTTTTTATGGGGAACCAAAAAAATATTATCGGAGGGCCCCTAAAATTTATATTTCCAATTAACATTTTATTTCCAATTTCAATTCTTCATTAAGTAAAGATGTCTATGTTTATGAACTATACTCAGACCGAGAAAGAGTACGCCAAAAGAAAGGCCATTCAAGAGGGGGATATCAGTGATAAGTTCCAACACGGTTGGGGGTACGAAGAAGGAAAGACGACAATTCAAAAGTTTGAAATTCCTATCCCCAAACCTAAGGGGAACGAAGTGTTGATAAAAGTGGAGGCAGCAGGGTTATGTCAAAGTGATTTACATGTTTTACAAGGATTTCCCATCCCTACTAAAGATCCTAAGAAGTATCCTGTAAAATCTCTGTTTATTATGGGCCATGAAATCGCCGGTTCTGTGGCCCAGGTTGGTCCTGAGTTGAAAAAAGATCCTAGGTATGTCAAAGGTGCGAGATTTGCCTTGTCCATTCCTTGTCCTTGTGGCGTATGCGAACATTGTCGTGGGGGGAAAGATAATGCCTGTATCGAGTCGACTTATAGTTATGGATTGAATATCGATGGTGGATTCCAGCAATATTTATTGGTGAAGAATTTGAAGACTTTATTACCCATTCCTGATAACGTTAGTTACGAAGTGGCGGCCATAGCTTCCGATTCTGTATTGACTCCATTCCATGCTATTCAGAAAGTTAGACAATTCTTGAACCCAACTAAAAAAGTGTTTGTAGTTGGGTTGGGTGGACTAGGATTAAATGCGGTGCAAATCTTGAAACATTATGGTTGTTACATTGTCGCTTCTGATATCAAACCGGAGTTGGCAAAAATTGCTCTTGAAAAAGGTGCTGATGAGTATCATGTCGACATGGCGGAGTCTGGCCACGAGATCCAGTCATTTGACTTGGTAGTTGACTGTGTAGGAGTACAACCCTCCAGCGAGTTATGCCAGACCTACGTGGCTTCCCAAGGGAAGTATCTTACTATCGGTTTAGGGAGATCCAAACTTTTCATCCAGAATTTCTTGTTGGCAATCAGAGAAGTCGAGATTATCTTTTCATTTGGCGGTACTTCATTAGAACAGATTGAAGTGATGAAATGGATCAGTAAGGGGATTATTTCTCCCCTGGCTACAATTGCCAATTTGGATGATATTCCTCATTGGTTGAAGCAATTACACGATGGGAAGGTCCAAGGGAGGATTGTTTTCAAGCCACAAGACAAGTTAAAATCAAACCTTTAGGGTTGGATTTAGTTAATAAGTTTGTAATTTGTATAATGATTGATTAAAATTATCAATATAAATTAGTAGGATTATTGAATGATAAGCTTAATACCTCGTATATTAGTTGTTTTAATAGAATAAGATTTATTAACCTGAACTTTTATTAACTCATCAGTTGAGATGAAAATAGCACCAATATTTTGAGATATATTTAAATATTGGTTAGTAACTTATTCATTAGATATATAAGAAATGAATCTATTTTAGAAGTATTTGAAGTATAAATATTAAACGAACCTTTACTTACAATAAAATCAATAGGGAAAATAATCTAATTTCAATTAGTAGATAGTAAACCAAAAAAAAATAGACTATCAGAATGGACAATATTTACTATTAGCTAATAATATACTAACTAAAGATATATCTCTAGTAAATATATCTTACCTTTCATATTAAATCCACATTGTAAATTTGCCTACATACAAATATGCGATTCGGATTGAATCTATAGTGATTTAAAAAAATTTCAATTTCACCTTCCACTATCATATAGACAAATCTTGAATCATGGCCAAAAAAGGAGAGAACAGTAAGAAGGTAGCTGGTAATGCCAAAAAAGCTGAGGCTGCTAATAAAAAACAAGCCGAAGCTAATGCTAAAGCCGAAGCAGCTGAAGCTAGTGAATGGGAAAAGGGTAGTAAAAAGGCTAATAAGAAAGCAGAAGAAGCTCAATTGAAAAAGGAAGAGGCTGCACGTAAGAAGGCCGAACGTGATTTACTTTTACAAGCCGAGGAAGCGTCGATTAAAAGTAAACCTCGAGGTGCTGCTAAACAAGCGGCGAAAAGAACGGGTAAGATTGATGATTTCCTTGATTTTAATAAAGATGTACCAGAATTAAGTGCCAGTGGTTTGGATGCTGCATTAGAAGCGTTAGCTTTAACTGGAAGAGATGGTGGGGTCTCTTCTAAAGATATAGATAGACACCCTGAACGTAGAGTGAAAGCTGCATACAATGCATATGAGGATAAGAGATTACCTGAAATCAGAAAAGAACAACCAGGATTGAGATTACAACAATTGAAACAATTGTTGTTTAAAGAATTCCAGAAATCACCAGAAAATCCTATGAATCAAGATACCAATATTAAATTTAATGCTAGAAAGGATGAAGTAGAGCAATTGAAATCTGAAGTTAAACAAACCAGAGAAGGTAAATTTAATTAGAAAAAATAGTAAATAACAATGAATATAGATAATTAATGATGTGTAGGTAGTTGTCATCTCTTTAATTAAATGTGGTGAGTGGTGAATGTGGTCAGTGGTGAATGTGGTCAGTGGTGAATGTGGTCAGTGGTGAATGTGGTCAGTGGTGAATGTGGTGAGTGGTGAATGTGTTAAAAGTGGTGAATGTGTTAAAAGTGGTGAATGTGTTAAAAGTGGTGAATGTGTTAAAAGTGGTGAATGTGGTGAAAGTGTTAAACGTGTTAAAAGTGTTAAATGTGGTGTGTTCTCTCTCTCTCTCTCTCTCTCTTCCTCATCTATTTTAAATAAAAAATTGAAAGTCGTGTATTTCTCCTATTTTTTCTTGTTAATGCTGCAAATTCAACACAAACTATAAATACATCGCAAAATCTCACACTGATTGATTTCAACTCATGTCAACCTAAGACACTTTTATATATTAAGTAAACAATACCAATTGACTTTATATTTCTTTTCTTTTTTTTTTCATGTTATGTCTCGTCTAGAACGTTTGGTTGTTTTACTAGAAACTGGTTCCACTCCTTTCATTAGAAATACTGCTGCTGATCAATTGTCTGATTTAGCTAAAGGCCATCCTGAAGAAATTATTTCTTTATTAGGAAGAGTTTACCCTTATTTAAAATCTAATAAATGGGAAACTAGAATTGCTGCTGCTAGAGCCTTTGGGGGAATTGTTAACCATGCCGATCTTTGGGATCCTAATGATAAAAGAGTAGTGGAACTGGAGGAAATAGGTAAGGAGTTTATAAAGAAGGAAGTGGAGAGTGCAATAGATATTAAACAAGAGGGTATGATAAAAGAAGAAGAGATTAAAGTAAAAATAGAAGATGAAATAATGATAAAACAAGAAGAAGAGTTAATAAAGATAAAACAAGAACAGGATGAGGAGTTAAGGAAACTAGATGATAATATTTCTAATCTAATTACATTTGATTCGTTTGATTTGGCTCTGTTACTTAAATCGGGTAAACGTTTACTTGCCGCTAAATCTGAGGATGATGTCCTAGATGATTCTTTAATAAGTAAGATCAAAAAACCAAAAGTCGAAGAGGATTATGATCTGGAGTCTCCGACTCCCCCGATTAAAATGGAGTCTGTGACCCCAGAACCTAATGGGAAGGTCAGTTCTGCGAGGTTGAAAGCGATGCAGAAGAGACGGGCGAAGGCTAATGCCAAGACTGGAACCAGGATCTCCCCCGTGGATATTAGCCAGTCTTCCATTTCGAGGAAGATTGTCGATCAGGATGCTAATGGCCTGGAGGGGACGGCTACACCTCAATACGATGTAACCTCCCAGGGGAGTAAATTGGTCGTCGAGTCGAAAGTGGCAGAATTGTCGCCGTTGCTTTCACAACACGCTAAAGCGCTAGGTTTGGTTTGGCAGTTTCAAGGGGTTTATGAGTTGTTACTTGCAGACCTTTTTGACGACAAGTGGGAAATCCGTCATGGTGCGGCCCTAGGGTTAAGAGAATTGATCAGGAAACACGGTAAAGGTGCTGGAAGGGTCATGGATAAGTCTTTGGAGAAAAATGATCACAATAATTCCGCCACTTTGGAGGATTTGGCAGTTAAACTCTGTGTCCTTTTCTGTCTCGACAGATTTGGCGATTATGTCAGTGATACTGTCGTTGCTCCAGTCCGGGAATCAAGTGCTCAAACTCTTGCGGCATTGTTAATTCACTTGGACGATGAAGTTGTTGTCAAAACTTTCAATTGTCTCTACAAATTAGTGTTGCAAGAAGGTGTAACTGCCAAATGCTGGGAAGCTAAGCACGGTGGGATGTTGGGTGTGCGTTATTTTGTCAGTGTACGAACAGATGTGCTTTTGGCCCGATCGGAGATTCTCGATCAGGTTGTCGATATGGTACTCCATGGTTTGAAAGAATCCGACGACGACGTCCAAGCCGTGGCTGCTCTCACATTAACACCCATCGCCTCGCAATTCGTCACCACTAAAAAGAACCTTATCCACACATTATTAAAAGTCATTTGGAATTGTTTAACCAATTTACACGACGATTTATCGGCATCTATAGGCTCGGTCATGGATTTGCTCGCCAAATTATGTACCCACCAAGAGGTTATTGAGATTATCCAAAAAGATGCTCATGAAAATAACGAAAATTCTTTTGAAAAATTAGTACCCAAATTATTCCCCTTTTTAAGACATTCAATCACTAAAGTTAGGAAAGCAGTGTTGAAAACAATTCTTGAATTCTTAAGCATTGACGATCCGTCGACAAAAACTTGGATCAACTCCAAAGCTCTCAGGTTGATTTATCAAAACTTGTTGGTCGAACAAAATGACGCGGTTTTGAAATTATCAGGTGAAGTGTTTGCCAGATTATTACTGGAATTGTCAAAAAACAAACAGGAATTATGCTCCATAGAATCACTCATGAGAGACCATTTTCACCCTATGCTTACTCTTGTAATGACACCAATTGGAATTGCAAGACATACTTACCATATGAATACAAGCTTGATTATGAGGCCGTCCGGACATATACTAGGACCATACGAAGATGATAGCATTGATATAAATCGAAAGCGGAAAATTATAGACGAGAAGGAAACTGATATTCCAATATCAGACAATTTCAAGGTGAATATTGATGCTCCTATATTCAAAGGTGATGTGATGTTGGTGGGATATGATATTTTTATTGGAACAAGATGTGCCGCTGCCCATGCATTAGGTTCAATCATATCATATATTGAAGATGAAGATATGCTTAAAAGTATTTTTGAGCAAGTGGTATCATATTTGAATTCGTCACATTCAACTTCGAGACTTTTTGCTGCTATAGTACTTGAGGAATACGCCACTTCTTTGAAAATTCGTGGTGAAAAGGTAAGTAGTATGGCAGTAGAAATGTTTGCAGAACCTTTGTTGTCAACTTTAGCCGATCCTAAAAAGGCACTTCCACATTATAGAGAACTAGTGCCAACATTGAAGGCGGTGAGAACAGCGTGCTTACAGTTATTTGACGTATTTATTAGTATTGGTAAAGTGTCAGCAGCCAGTGTTCCACAATTGCCAGTTGTGGTTCAAGGCGAGGCAGAGGCAGGTCCTAGTGCATTCGGTCTTGAGAACGCTCAAACTATTGTTGATGTAACATATGCAAAATTGAAAGATAAATTGTCTGCAGTTGGAAAGATGAGTGCTAATCAACCGTTGGAAGACGCTAGACATAGAGTTCAACAATCAATCGAAGAAGCGACAGTTGTGTGTACCCAGAGAAATACAAGTATACTTTCGGCATACGCAGCAGCTTATCTTTCAATATCAGGAATCCCCAAGAAACTTAGTCCTATCATTATTTCGTTGATGGAGAGTATTAAACAAGAAGAAACATCGATATTACAAGGTAAATCCGCAAAGTCAGTATCATTATTGGTATCTGAATTGATCAATGCTGGAAAGGCCGGGGCAGCTGATAAGATAATCAAGAACCTTTGTTCTTATTTGTGTGTTGATACATCAGAAGTTCCAGAAATTGAACATAACAAGACTTTTACTGATAATATTTTGTCGTTGAGAAAAGAGGAGGCCAAAACCGATCCATCAGATATTGCCGCCCATGAAAAGGCGGTACATGAAGCGAGAATCAAGCGTCAAGGTGCGATGTCAGCGTTACAAGCAATTATCGAATTGTACGATGATAAATTGTTTGAGCAAGTGCCTAAATTGAAAAGTCTTATGTTGGACCCATTGGATTTATTGGAAAGCACACCAGCAAAAGAGCTTATAGAAGATACCAAGCAAGGACAAACAATTGTTGATGCTTTAGGGATACTACGTGCTTTACTTGGTAAATTGAATAAATCATTACATACCGAGGTTGCTGGAAAGTTACCATTGTTGATTGCCGGTTTGAAATCGGAATATTCTGTGTTTCGATATTCGAGTGCAAAATGTTTTGCCACTATTTGTTCAGTCATGCCAACTAAGGCATTTACTTTCTTGGTCGAACATGTATTGCCGATGTTTAATAGAGCCGGTGATGTCAAAGAGCGCCAAGGTGCTATTGAGACTGTGTATCACATTTCTACGACCATGGGTGCTGATATTTTGCCATATATTGTTTTCTTGATTGTTCCAGTATTGGGTAGAATGAGTGATTCAGACCATGATGTACGTGTACTTGCTACGACTACATTCGCAGCAATTATCAAATTGGTTCCATTGGAAGCTGGTATTCCCGATCCAGAAGATATGCCCCAGGAATTATTAGAAGGTAGAGATCGGGAGAGAGAATTCATTCAACAAATGATGGATCCAACTAAGGTTAAGCCGTACGATTTGCCAGTTACTGTTAATGCCACTCTCCGTAAGTATCAACAAGAGGGTGTCAATTGGCTAGCATTTTTGAACAAGTACCATTTGCATGGTATTTTGTGTGATGATATGGGTTTAGGTAAAACTTTGCAAACACTTTGTATTGTTGCGTCCGATCATCATACTCGAGAAGAACAATTCAAAGAAACCCAATCGCCCGAGTTTGCCAGACTCAGTTCACTTATCATTTGTCCGCCATCATTAACTGGTCACTGGGAACAAGAAATTAACCAATATGCTCCATTTTTGAAAGTATTGGTATATGCTGGCGGTCCAAGTGTGCGTGCTACGCTTAGGGGACGATTCGATGACGTTGATATTGTTGTGACTTCGTATGATGTTTGTCGTAATGACGTTGAGTATATTACAGAGCATGATTATAATTATTGTGTTTTGGATGAAGGACATATTATCAAGAATGCTGCTTCCAAATTGACAAAATCGGTGAAGAGAGTAAAAGCCAAACATAGATTAATTCTTTCTGGTACTCCAATTCAGAATAATGTATTAGAATTATGGTCATTATTTGATTTCTTGATGCCGGGATTCTTGGGTACCGAAAAGATTTTCCAGGAAAAGTTTGCTAAACCAATTGCTGCTAGTAGAAATAGTAAAACATCATCTAAAGAGCAAGAAGCGGGTGCTTTGGCTCTAGAATCATTGCATAAGCAAGTGTTACCATTCATGTTGCGTCGATTGAAAGAAGATGTATTATCTGATTTACCGCCCAAAATCATTCAGGATTATTATTGTGAATTGAGTGAATTGCAAAAGAAATTGTACCGAGACTTTGCCACAAAGCAAAAATCAATTGTACAAGAAGAAGTACAGAAAGACGATGCGCCAGAATCAAAGACACATGTATTCCAAGCATTACAGTATATGAGAAAATTGTGTAACCACCCAGCATTAGTGTTATCACCAGAACATCCAAAATATGACGAAGTGCAAGATTATCTTGTCCAAAATAAATCTGATATCAGAGATATCGAGCATGCTCCTAAATTATTATCATTGAAAAATCTTTTACTAGAATGTGGTATAGGAACCAGTGATGTTGATAATACCTCATCAAAATCCAAACAAAAACAGCAACAACAGTTAATATCAGCCGAAGGCGTTATATCTGACCATCGTGCTCTTATTTTCTGTCAGTTGAAAGATATGTTAGACATTGTTGAAAATGAACTATTAAAGAAATACCTACCATCAGTTACTTATATGAGGTTGGATGGTAGTACCGATCCAAGAGACAGACAATCGATAGTACGTAAATTCAACGAAGATCCATCGATCGATGTCTTGTTGCTAACCACCAAAGTAGGTGGTTTGGGTCTTAATTTAACCGGAGCAGATACTGTTATCTTTGTTGAACATGATTGGAATCCAATGAATGATTTACAAGCGATGGATCGTGCCCATAGATTAGGACAAAAGAAAGTTGTCAGTGTGTATCGTTTGATTACCAAGTACACTTTAGAAGAAAAAATCATGGGTTTACAAAAGTTCAAGATGAATATTGCCTCTACAATTGTCAACCAACAGAATGCTGGATTATCTTCCATGGATACTGGACAATTGTTAGATCTATTTGATGTTGATGAAAGTACGGCCAAGATAGAGAGTGGGTCTAGTGCGCCAGAAGAAAAAGCAGTTCCTGATGATGTTAACAACGGATTAACAGGAAAAGCTGCAGATGCAGTGGGAGAGTTGGGTGATTTATGGGATGAGTCACAGTATGAAGATGAGTATAACCTAGACAACTTCATTAAGACTCTTAAATAAGACGTTTATAAAAGGAAATAAAAAAAATTAGAAAAGTTTTGTATATAAGAATTTTGCGCAATGTGTGAAATTTGAATGTGATGTATCACATAGTGTAGAATTTTTAAGCTAAAAGGACACAGTAACATTCTCAATCGTTGGAGGAGTATCATCTACACGTTAGTTGTATAAAAGATGGACAGAGAGAAGAACTTTGAAAAATTTGAAAAATTTGAAGAAGATGCAAAATCATCTTTCCCATACTTGGTTTCCGATGAGAAGTCATCGACTAGAAACCCAGAACCTTTAGTAACAACAGAACCAGTGAAACCAGAGACTAAGAAATGGGTACATTTTGTTGCTGGTGGTGTGGGTGGAATGGCTGGTGCCATTCTTACCTGTCCTTTGGATGTAGTAAAAACTCGTTTGCAGTCGGATGTATACCATACATTATATAATAAAACCCCCAAATCTAAAAACCCTTTGATGAAGGGTTTACAGCATTTCACGGAAACTTTCTCGGTTATTAAAGGTCTTTATGTTCAAGAAGGTCCCAGGGCGTTGTTTAAAGGTTTGGGCCCTAATTTGGTTGGTGTAATCCCTGCAAGATCTATTAATTTCTTTACATATGGCGCTTCCAAAGATTTGATAGCTAAACATTTCTTCAATGGAGACGACCAGTCGACTTTAGTACATTTGTTGGCTGGTATAAATGCCGGGTTTGTCACTTCCACTGCCACAAACCCTATTTGGTTGATTAAAACAAGATTGCAGTTGGATAAAACTAAGGGGAAACACTATAAGAACTCGTGGGATTGTCTTAAATATGTGGTGAAAAATGAAGGTATTTCGGGATTGTACAAAGGGTTAAGTGCGTCGTATTTGGGCTCGGTAGAGTCGACTTTACAATGGGTGTTGTACGAACAAATGAGATTGTTTATCAATAAAAGATCTATTGAATTACATGGCCATGATGAGAGGAACAAAACCACCCAGGATTTCGTCTGGGAATGGTGTGCCCGTTCGGGTGCTGCCGGTGCTGCTAAATTCATCGCTTCGTTAATTACTTATCCTCATGAAGTAGTGAGAACTAGGTTGAGACAAGCGCCTATGGAAAACGGAAAGCCTAAATATACCGGTTTGATTCAATGTTTCAAATTGATTATCAAGGAAGAAGGTTTGGCCAGTATGTACGGTGGTTTGACTCCACATTTGTTAAGAACCGTGCCCAACTCGATTATCATGTTTGGCACTTGGGAACTCGTGGTAAGGTTGTTATCATAGTTAACGAGCGAAGCGAGATCAATGAGCAATGCGAGTTGTACTATAACGTGCGTAGCTATGTTATTATGATATTTGGTTATTTGATAGATATAGATGTATATGGTGCCATCAAATTCGTTTTTGTTTGGTATCCATAAAAGAGATATAACCTATATGTACATAGGCACTTGGGAATAGTTTTGGGAGTTTAGTTGTTTATTGTCACCTTTGTATATAATTTAATGCAGTGCAACTAATCAAAATTAAACTAATGCTAACTGGAATACAGAAATACCAAAGTAACCTCTGGGTAAACTTATAAAAATCCGATCAATTCGATTAATGTTTGAATAAGTCGAACCATACATACGAGCTCCTAACTTCACACAGTTTCTGAATAAATCCAAGCCATTGCTAGCAATCATATATAATATTATCTGCAGGAAACATGTAATGATGCTTAAGGTAGATTGCTATTACACCATAGTACAATACTGGTTCAACAAATGTGTGGTTGAGCAAAAGTATAAATACAGGGTATATTTCACCAATTCCATTTTTCTTTTCATTAGTTTAATCTTATTTAATACTACAACAATTATAATGTCAGATTTTGCAAGACAAGCCGTTAGTGATAAAGTTGCCGCCGCTGTGAAGCCAGATTCAGAAAAATCTACCCCTGAACATATCAAGGATGCTATTGCTGGTAAAGCCGATGACGCCGCTGGTCAATCTACCTCAAGCAACGACAAATCAGCCATTCAACAAGCTTCTGATGCTGTCTTTGGTTCCAAATAGGTTAGCTAGTCTAGTCTACTAATGTTTTCTGAAATGAAATAGAGAAAAAAGGAATCTTGTTTATATTAAATATTTATATTTCGTACTGAATAAATGATTTCAATAAATTTACTTGTAGTTTGTGTAGTGGCTTTATAGAACTTGAATTTCGCAGCCATTTTGATGTCTAATAAAATGACAAATCATGTCAGACAATCCGACATGAATTAATGCCATAACAAATGACAAAACATGTCGAAAAGGGTGACATAATTTAGGACCAGTATATCATTTTTGAAATTTTGTAGATCCACAAGTAGATTACGTTCATTACGACTGCTGCTGCTAATCCTTGGGGAAAAATAATCTCCAGAGAAATATTTCAAAGCCTGATCATATCCATAATCATAATTATCGACATTGTGCGATCTCTCATTTTACGTCTATTGTTAATAAACTCTATTGGCGGTTTGGTCAGGACGACTCTGCAATGGGTCATTCCTAGCCTCATCTTCCAATATTGACAACATATTCACTTTATTTCCAGAATAGAAAATATCATCTTCAACCAATCTATCGTTTCCATAGAATATAGTTACATCTTTGTCTTTTTCGATTGATAGAACTCTTCCTCCTCTGGCGCTAAAGTCGATTCTTCATCATAATCATTTCCACTATCATCATCATCAAATTTTGTAACTTTATTCGTTTCTTTACGTCGTTTTAAGATATTTGCTGGAATAAATTGTTGAACTGGTGTTGTCTCGCTCTTCAACAGGATAACATTATCATTTGCGACATTCTGTACAAGTTTATAGAACTTGGGAGGGTCACCTTGAGGTAGCACAACATTTAACGCATCTATTTCTGGATCTTTAGGATAATTATACTTATTTGAAGGCTTTAACGGAGTAGTATAGTTATTAAAAGGTTTCTGGGGATTTATAAAATTCTTAGGAACTTTCCCCAAAGGATTCAATTCCGGATTAAAGTATATTGATTTGGACCCATATTGTTTACTCTGTTCTAATTCCTTAGCCTTTTCTTTAGTCTCAATTTCCTCCAAGAAAAGCTTTAAAACATCCTTATGCAACCCATTCTTCTCTATAAACAACCAATCTTCTTCTAAACCAGCTAAATATTTAGCATCTCTTTCATTTAACTCCCCTTGACTTTTCAACCTCTGTATTTGTTTATATAACCTAATTGGATCAATCTTAGTCAACTTTTGCAATTTAAGTTGATGTTTTTGTTTCTGTTGAACTTTCAGTTGTTGTTTTCTCTGTTCATTCCGAAGATCATTGGAAAGACTCCAGTTACCTCTAATCATTAGATATTGTTAGTTCAATTGGTTGATGCTTTTAGTCTTGATGGTTTATAGGTGAAAATTTCAGTGCGCTAACAATATTAACAGTCAAGATATAAAGTAATGAACCAACCAACTACTCAGAATGTGGCTATAGACAGTAGTCTGATTCCATTTGACTCTTTAGAGTCTATCAGACACAGACTTAATCAAGTCCATCTTTCTTTACGAAAACTTGCTGATCAAACTAATCATAATAGGTACACTGGTAAAGTCAAACTTCCTACTTATGCCAGTTTCCAAAACCAACTAGGTGTGTTGATCACTCAATTGAATTCTATCTCTGCTAATCTCAGCAGTAACGTTGATGTGTTAAGGTCGACTAATGTGTTTCCTACGCCTACGTTTCCTACAACTCAACAAGAAGGTTTGGTGACGACGTTGTTAAGGAAGAAGGTGTTGCCTGAAATTGAAGAGTGGATAGATGTGGCCGAAAAGAGCGAGGGGGATCATGATGAGGAGTTTGCACAGTGGTGCCAGAGTAAAGTTTTGGAATTAAGAGGGGAGTTCCAGTTTTATGGGTTCCATACGGTTGAAGAGTTGGATTATATGACTACAGAGGAGGGGAAGAAGGAGGCCGAAGAGAAGTTGGATGCAGAGAATAAGGAGTTGCAATTGGAGGAAGAGATTACCAAGGGGAAGTCGACAATGAGTTCTAATAAAGTGATGAAGTTTATGTACCAGGGGGTGCTCACGTAGTGAGCAATCACGAAGTGATTGCGAACGAAGTAATTGTCATGGGATACTATCTATTCTGAAAAGTGGCTCCATGACACTTGATTTACAAGTGTTAAAAGAGAGGAACTTTCTAAAATGTGGTAAAATTTACCACATTTACCACACCAGTTTATTTTTAACCCTTGAAGCACAATAATAATCACAATGTTGAAAGTGGTCATTCATAAATAGATTCCGTGGGGAAATAATTTACTATAAAGCTACCACATTCTGGTTATTATTAGGGTTCAACTAAATTTGTTAGTTATTACAGTGTTTAGCTAATTAATTCAGATAATAGTACATTATCTATTAGTAGGTGTTTTAAGTTATATTAATAGAATATAACTACGATGAAACTAATAGACCAAAGTGGCTGATTAAGCTCATAATATTATTAGGATATATTGTAGATATACATCATTATAGCGAAGAAATCGAATTATCACTTCGTGATAATTCACCTTGAAGTTACTTTGCAATCACATTGTGATAACTCATTTGGCACGCGATCTCATTATCCTGTTGTTTATATTGGGATATATACTCTAAAATACAAAGTTCTTGAAGAAAAGCACAAGTGAAATATCACGAAGTGATAATTCTGATAATCCACTTTCGACTTCGTGATAAATTAATCACTACCATCATAATAGTACGCATCATACATGTACAACACGGCAAACACGAAAAACGCTATTGACCCACCCAAAGTCACGGTTCTAATGGAAATCTTTTTAGCTAACAATTTACCCCCAATACAAGCAGCAGCAGTACAGATCCCATGGCCAATAGTGGCACCCAAAATAACAATCCAGTACTCTGACCCAGCTGCCATGGCAATAGTAGCAATTTGCGAACGATCACCCCATTCACCCAAGAATGTCATGACAAAGACTTGGATGAATACAGGCGACAAGACGAAAGAGGCCAAGTTTTCAACATTCTGGGCCAATTGGTGGTACCAGACATTATCAATCTTGGTTGAGTTACCGGCTTCTATATCCAAGGATTCATTCAATTTAGACAGGGCGATTTCATCTTCGACCTCAGCCAATTCTTCATCAATACCCATATCTTTGGACATGGCCAAACCTTCATTCAACAATTTGAAACCAAATATGACAAATAGTATAGAAGCGAGGAACTGGGTTAATCTTTGTGAAATTAAACTTGGTAAAGCTCTACCAACAAGACCTGAAAGTAAAGTCATAACAGCTAACGAAGAGAATGCAGCGGCAAACACCATCCATCTATTATATCTCATAGCCATTAAAGCAGCAATTAAGAAAGTCTTGTCACCAACCTCTGAAACCAAAATCATTGAAACCGCCATGATAAATGAATGGTAACTAGTCTGCTCTTCTTCATCCGAGTCTGAACCAGGAGAAGAGTAAGCATCGGTATTTTTAACAGCAGGTTTATTATCCTCTTCATCGAGTATGTTAATTCCTAATTTATGGGACTGTTTACGGTTAACCTCTGAAGTGACTATTGCTTTCGGAGTTGTATCAACGGTTGCAATTGCTCCGATAGTCAAAGTAGATAATACTAATAATACTGGTAATCTCATTATTGTTTTCTATTATGTATTCCCCTTAGTTAATCTATATTACAAAACCAGAGAAATCTGTTCTAACTAATCCTAAAGAAAAAGAATAGATTTGCTAGTGTATTACCAATGCCATCTAAACAACTTTTCATTCCACGCGATCATAAAAAAATAAAATTAAAAAATAAAAAATATCTCCTGATAAAAAATAAAAATAATAATAATAAACGTTTAAGTAAAAACCAATAGATATAGAGTTATATACTCTAATTACTATATCTGATTTAAAAATTTATTAATCGTTTAGTTTTATCTCGAGTAAACCATAATTTAATGATGTCATTAGTACAACAAATCATCACCTATCTCTACTGTACGTCTAAATTCTAATTTTTATTTAGTACCTTATATAGAAGAATAAATATAAACATAAAGTATATAATAAATGCAATGACTAGTTAATGCTAGTTTGTTCTGACAGAAACAATGTCTGTGGGTGTGTTGTACATGGATGTTGTGTGGTATTGTTGATTTCGTTTCTTGCTTTTGTTAAAACTCACTTTGTGAGTTTTAGCTTAGTGATGTCCTGGGACTGGGTTATCAACAACAATTCCTTCTTTCACTTTACCACCATCGATCCAACCACCTGGAGCAATGGATGGGTCTGATTTATGGAACTCATTAATTCTGTCAACCATGACTGGTCTGAATGATTTAATCAAACCTTGAATAGGCCATGCGGCAGCATCACCCAAGGCACAAATAGTATGACCTTCAATTTGTTTAGTGACTTCGAAAATTTGATCGATTTCCTTTTCAGTAGCTTGACCAGTGTGGAATCTATCCATCATTTTGTTTAACCAGGTAGTACCTTCTCTACAAGGAGTACATTGACCACAGGATTCATGTTTATAGAAAGCGGAGAATCTTTGAATGGCTCTGATGATATCAGTTTGCTTATTCATGACAATGACGGCAGCGGTACCCAAACCGGAACCAACATCTTTCAAGGCATCGTAATCCATCAAGACGTTTTCACAAGTTTCCTTGGTCATAATAGGGACGGAAGAACCACCGGGTATAACCCCCAATAAATTATCCCAACCACCTTTAATACCACCACAGTGTTTTTCTAATAATTCTCTTAAAGGAATCGACATTTCTTCTTCGACAGTACAAGGTTCGTTGACATGACCGGAAACACAGAAAAGTTTAACCCCTTGGTTTCTTTCACGTCCAAACGAGGCAAACCAGTCACCACCTCTTCTCAAGATAGTAGGAGCGACAGCGACAGTTTCGACGTTGGCAACAGTGGTTGGTCTACCGAATAAACCAACACCGGCAGGGAAGGGAGGCTTCAATCTTGGTTTCCCAGCTTTACCTTCAATAGATTCAATTAAAGCTGTTTCTTCACCACAGATATAGGCACCCATACCACGATGGATATAGATATCGAAATCATAACCGGAACCACAGGCGTTTTTACCCAAGAATCCAGATTTATAAGCTTCATTAATAGCTTGTTGTAAAATAACAGTTTCATTGTAAAATTCCCCTCTGATATAAATGTAGGCTGCGGTAGCATTCATACCTCTACCAGCCAATAAACAACCTTCTACTAATTTATGAGGATCTTTACGAATAATCTCACGATCTTTACAAGTACCAGGTTCACCTTCATCGGCATTTACAACCAAGTATCTTGGACCTGGGTTCTTATCCCAACCAGGAGGGTTCATGAAAGACCATTTCAAACCTGAAGGGAAACCGGCACCACCTCTACCTCTTAAACCCGATTTCTTCATTTCATCAATGATCCATTTATCACCTTTTTGGATAATTTCTTTAGTTTTGTGCCAATCACCCATCTTTTGAGCTGATTTTATATCATGGCCATAAGTACCATAAACGTTTTGAAAGATTCTATCAGTATCTTTTAAACCTCCATAAATTCTGTTAGTGTTAGCAGCAGGGTCTACAACAGTAGCAAGAGACCTAGCAGCCACTCTGCGATTGAAGGTACGAAGCATAGCTAGAGAATTGAATGTGTATGTTGTACCAAAGAGTTTTCAATATTGAGTTTTTCGTAGGGTAAGTGAAATTTCCTCTGCGATTATTGGTTAAAAGAGAAGATGGTAGCGCAGGTTATTTAATTAGGATATATATACACAAGAAAGGAATACAAGGTAATAGGTATAGGATTGATACGATATAGGAGTAGTATATATATTGTTAGTTATATCTTCTTTTCATCTTTTTTTTTTTTTTTTAGTTTCTCTTCTTTTGTTCTACAGTTGTATATTAGTTTTTACTCATAATATATAATTATATTAATATCTATAGAACTATTTATCTTTAATTTATCCATTTGACATTCCAGTAACGGGAGCTTAAAAGTGTCTTTATTTTATTGCTTAGTTTTGGTTAAGTTTTAGTTATCTCAAACTTATTAGCTCTGTAGTTTTTTTTTTTTCTTTTCTATTTAATAACAGTCATGAAGAGAATGAATAGGATAATTGTAATCAAATACGAAAAAAATGCCACCATACATATCATAACTGTCAATTTCAGACTTTTCTTTATTGGTTTAGTTTCATTCAGTAACCCATTCACCCCATAATCATTCATTTCATGTTCTTCCTCTCTCTGTGCTCGAAATGTATTAACCAACTCATTAATACGATTCACTACCTGTTGTTCATAGATATCTCCAAGATACCCAAGTGGTTGGTTGTTCATTTTTATGAATAGTAGAATATATATTATAAAATTATTGCTTGGGTGATATAGGGTTGATATAAACTACTTTCCTAGGAAAGTATAAGAGTAATAAGGAATATATTACATTGTGGTGATTGTATTTATTTTGCTAATGATAATAGTACTACTTGGGAGTTCTCGAGCAATTGTTTTGTTTAGGGGTTTTTTCTAGACAATTTATCTATTGATATACATTGATATAAAATGAAATAAAGAACACTAAATCTGTAATGTATTATAGAGAAGGAAGTTATCTCCAAGAGAATTATCTCGAAGAGATATTTCATTTTGAGAGTATTTCTTTGTGATAATTTGACACCCGAGATTTGTTATAATATATACTCTAAAATTGACATGAACAGTAGATTATTATATATTACCTACCTTTTCATTTACGACCATATAGTGATCCCCAAACAATAAACCCAGCTATAACTGCAATCATCAATGCCGTATATATATAGAATTCTATAAATACTCTCCTTTCAATTTTGGCGAGTTTTTCTTGATGCAGCAACTCTTTGGCGTCAACCGCTTCTTCATGTATGTCTCTCCATGGATGTTCACCCTCGTTGTCTTCTGGTATATTGTTATTGCCATTCATTGAGATAATGTTTTTGTAGTTAATTTTTGTTACATAAATTGCCAGTTTATCTATATAATGACTCTCCCAATTGAGTAAGAATAATACCAGAATTAAAAAAAAATCAAATTAGTAGGTTAACATTCTCAGGTGGATACAGAGTGAATCTTTTAATATACATTATTGTACTTACTATGATAATATGTTCATATATTCCATATATCTTTCTATTATTTTATTTTTCCTTATATGTCTTTATTGGTCTATTATATACGGTTTTATCAAATTACTTACATCTTACAAGATCACCTTCAATTCAAACTTAACCATATTCTCATGGCTGTTTGTTCAAGGTGATAATGATCCGAATTCCTTGCTCATTCATTCTGCTTTGTCTGCCCGTTTCTGTTGATTTCGATAAAGAATGCAAAAAAAAACCCCACGAAAACCAATAGACACCAAGTGACGAACATCATAAGCCTATGGTCACTTCTACTATTCTTGGCAAGCTTTATTTCCTCTCCCATCTGCGTCTTCCTATCCATTACAAAACGTTTTTGACACTTCAAATTATAAGGCGGTAATTTAAGGTAGGTTTCCAGTATTTACGGGATATCAATGACAAAAAGTAGCCAAAAATAGGAAAGTTTACCAGTTCAACTGGAATATGAATCCAGTTGAAGAGAATTTCTCATTGTTTTGACTTGAGCTGGCACAGAGGAAAGAAGAGGTCAAAAATGTCCAACTCTCCCCGGAAATTAGCCACCAGCAGGAGTAATAGTGTGTTTTGCAGTTTGCTACTAAAATTTGGTACCCTTAATGACTCAGAGCAACAACCATACTTGATCTTAAATGTTTTATACTTAAATTGTTCTATCATATATTATTATATCGTACAACTAACCTTCAACATAGGTAAAGTTAATCAGATCCTCACAGTTGTTTGCTGAAGGTGGCTGAAAGGTCACTGTGCTTGAATTCATCATTCCACCTTGCTTCCCCACCTTGTTGTATATCCTCATTCTCTCTGACTGGCGATACCGACTCCCAAGCAAGTACTCATTACCACCAATACATAGAAACTAATAAACATACACTTCCTTTTGACATTTCTACTCTTCCTAGCACATTCTATTTCTTCTCTCATTACCCTCTTCCTGCCATGCACTTCCAAATGCAATTGGTTAACATTAAACATAGTAATTTAAATAAGTTTCCAGTTTTTAGCAGATATCAATGGCAAGATATTTCGAAATTAGGAAACTATACCGGTTCAACTGTCTACAAAATTGGCACTTTAATCATTGGTACTTGACTACGGATTATCCTGCCATTATTGTCCCTAGTTTTATATTATTATGTTTTAAATGGTTTCTATTCAAATTGATCTATTATATATTGCTTTATCAAAATCCTTACAGATCTAGAGGGTCGTCAGCTTCTTTCTTATTAGTTGGAATCATGCCTCTGTTCTTGGCTATAAAGGTTCCAAAGATTATACTCATCATAATCAATATACAGAAACTAATGACCATCACCAGCCTTTTGTCACATCTATCCTGTATAGCAAGCCTTATTTCATTTCTCATCTGCTGCTTCCTATTCATTTGGTTAGGACTATAAAGGACAATGGTAACATTAGATTGGTTCCAGTAGTTACCAGATTTCAATGGCAAAAAGTTGCCCAAATTAGGAAACTTTACTAGGTCAACGGTCTACGGCAATGTCATTTTAATATTATTGGCACTTGACTAAGGATTATTTTTCCAAGTTATGTTATATACGGTTTTATCAAATTACGTACAAATCTAGAAAATCACCTGGAATTCATACATAAACATATCCACACCGTTCTTTGCTGAAGGTGACTGAAAGGGTACTATGTCTGACTTACTAATTCCACCTTACTTCCTCATCCCGCTTTGTATCCTGATATTCTCTGGTCATTCTCCTGCCCTCGGCAATAACGATTCCAAAGATAACACTTATCATAGCCAATGCAAATAAAGTACCGCACATCCCATGCCTTCTGTCAGATCTACTCTTCCTAGCAAGCTGTATTTCATTTCTCCTGTGTGTATCTCTATCATCTACTTCATTACCTCCTAAGTAACGATTAAACACATCAAGCCGCCTATCCATGTAAAGTACTTGAGTAACATTAAACATTACAGTGGTCAATTTAAATAGGTTGGAATTTACCAGACATAATTGGCAAAAAGCTTCCAAAATAAGGAAACTTCAACAGTTCAACCGTCTACATTTTAATATATATTATTAGTACTTGACTATGGAATATTTTTCCAAGTTTTCTAGTATTATGACCCAAATATTCTATATTCAAGTTATGTTATATATTGTATATCAAACATATCTAGAAGCTCATCTTCAATTCAGACTTACACATATTTTCATTATTGTTTGCTGGAGGTGACTGAAATGGCATAATGTCTGACTTCCTCATTCCACTTTGCTTCTTCTTCCCGCTGTATATCCTGATAGTCTGGGATCATACCCCTGCGCTTGGCGATAAAGAGCCCAAATATAATACACAAGCAAACCAATATAACTAAAGAAACGCACATCAAACACCTTCTGTCACATCTAATCTTTCTAGCAAGCTTTATTTCCTCTCTCCTTTGCGTTTCCCTATCATATACTTCATAACTTCCTGTGAAAGGATTATACACCCTACGCCGCCTATCCATTTAAAAGTGTAGTTTATTAAGGTTAAACATTACAGTAGTTTGTATTTAGCAGGTATCACTGTCAAAAAGCAAACTAGGAAACTTTACCAGTTTAATAGAAGTAATGCTGCTTTAATATATATTATATGTCAACTACTGATTATTCTCCTGCCATTATTTCATTTTGCAAGTTTTATATAATCATGTCGTAAATGTACTACATTCAAGTTATGTTATATATTAGTTTAGCATACTACTTAGAAAATCAGAAAATCACCCTTAAACATATCATTACGGTTCTTTGCTGAAGGTGACTGAGAAGACATTATGTCAGACTTCCTCATTATACCTTACTTCCTCATCCCCTTGTACATCCCGATAGCCTGGGATCATGCCTCTGCGACCGGCGATAAAGACCCCAAGGATAATACACACGCAAACCAATATAAATAAAGTACAGCACATCCCAGCCCTTCTTTCACTTCTACGATCCCTAACGAGCTGCATTTCCATTCTCCTGTGTGTATCTCTGTCATCTACTTCATAACGTCCGGTGTAAGGATTATACACCTCAGGCCGCCTATCCATTTGAAAAAGTAGTTGATTTCCAAAGTATTTAAATAGGCTCGTATTTAGCAGGTATCACTGTCAAAAGAAAATTAGGAAACTTCACCAGTCAATAACAGTATTCTAATATATATTATATCTTAACTACGAATTATTCTCCTGTCATTATCTCATTTTCCAAGGTTTATATAATCATGTCTATGTAATATATTCGAGATATATTGTATTTGGTTGTATCATATTATTTAAATATCAAGAAAATCAGAAAATCACCCTAACTATATCCTCACGGGTATTAGCTAATGATGCTTCACAGCACACTATATCCTTTTTCCTCATTCCACTTTGATTCTTCATCCCGCTGTATATCCTGATAGCTAGGTCTCTTTACTCTGCGCTGGTCGATAAATAGTCCACATATAATACACAAGCAAACCAATATAAATATCTCCAAGAACATCAACCCCCTTCTGTCACATCTAATCTTTCTAGCAAGCTTTATTTCCTCTCTCCTGTCCTTATCCCTGTCTTCTGCGTCATAACGAAATGTGCGAGGATTATAAACAAGCCTGGTCGTAGGATTAATATTTTCCAGTTCATAACGATCTGTGTTAGGATTATACACATACCTGATCCTATCCATTCTATTTTCCTCTTCATAACGATTTGTTCGAGGATTATACACAAGCCTAGTCCTATTCATTTGAAAATGTAGTTGATAGTAAATGTTACAGTGGTAATTTTATATTTACCACTCACTTCAAAAAAGAAAATTAGGAAACTTCACCAGTTCAACTGACATCAAAAATGGGAGTATGCATTTAGATGAAAATTCAACTCTGATGAATCCCCCATTCCATTCAATATCCTTATATACATATTTGCAAATGTGGTACTGGGTGCAAAAAAAGGGTTAGATCCACTGGCATATTCAATATTGGAGGATACAAGTATGGGATTAAACATAATAATCTTAGTTCCAAAGATACATATTAACTCAATAAATGTATATAATGTATTTAATTATATCATTCCTTACATTTAATGTTTGCTTTACATTGTGGGTGGACTGTATGGGTTATAGTTGTATAATGGCAATTACCTTACTGTTAGTTGAATTGAAAAAAAAATTGCTGTATAGTATAATTTTTTGACTATCCTTTACTCCTACTGTTTTATTTGTTATCTCTTCACCTTCAATTGTTGGTTGTACCAATTCTACTATTTTACACTCTGTTTGATTTTCTGCCCTAACAAAAATTGAATTTTCTCATCGCAGTTAAATTTCAAATTTGTTGGACGAAGTTTAGAAGAAATTTTTATTTATTCTTCTTTTAACTATGAATTAGGATGTTTAAACTTGCAATACTAGGTATTGTTCTATCTATATACTACTATGTCTTCTTGTCTCCTTTCAAATTCACTGAATTGGCTCAAGTCGATTTTTCAAACCATTTTTTGAAAAATTCACCCAAATCTCCTTCAAACTCTTACCTTGATTTCAAATATCCTCTTAGAGATCGTGAACAAATAGGTAAAGAGAATGCTACGTTGGTTATGTTGGTGAGAAATAGAGAGTTATCTGGGGCTCTAGAATCCATGAGATCTTTGGAAGACCGGTTCAACAAAAATTACCATTATCCATGGATTTTCTTTAATGATGAACCTTTCACAGACGAGTTCATTGAGAAAACTACTCTTTTCGCTAGTTCTAAAACTTACTATGAAATAATCCCTAGTCGCGATTGGGATATGCCGCGATTTATCAATAAAACTAAAGTTGATGAATCAATTGCTCAGGCGGTTGCTGATCAAGTCATATATGGTAGTTCCAAATCTTATAGGAACATGTGCCATTATAATTCGGGTTATTTCTACAAACAGAAAATTCTTAACAATTACGATTGGTATTTCCGAGTCGAACCAAACGTTCAATATCTCTGTGATTTCCAATATGATCCTTTCGAGTTGTTGAGAATTAATAATAAAATTTATGGATTTGTTATTGCTATCCATGAATATGAAAATACGATTCCGACATTATGGGATACGGTTGAAAAATTTATGGAAACTTATCCAGATTTGATCCATCCCAATAATTCTTTAGAATTTATTACATCAAGAGACGCTGATCTAGACCTCTGGGATAACCCTTACCCGTCAAATAGTTCCTACAATTTGTGTCATTTCTGGTCCAATTTCGAAATTGCCAATTTGAATTTCTATAGATCGGAAGCGTATAATACCTATTTTGATTTTCTCGATAAGGCCGGAGGGTTCTACTACGAACGGTGGGGCGACGCCCCAGTACATTCGATCGGGTTGAATATTTTGGCGGATAAAAATCAAATCCACCATTTCGAAGACCTTGGGTATTACCATGCTCCGTTGATGACTTGTCCGAGTTCGGATGAGGTGTTGGCGTCGAAAAGGTGTGTTTGCAAAGCCGATTATGGCAAGGATAGGGTGGAAACTGCGATTGATCTTAATTGTTTTTCTTGTTTGCCTAGATGGTGGAGGTATGGGGGCGGGAAGAAGTTTTTTAATGAGATTGAGAGTACTTTTGGTGTATAAGCAATCACGAAGTGATTGAGGTATTCACAAAGAACTATCACGTTGAACTCACGAAGTGATGTATTCAGATCTCATTTTACAAACTGCAATCCCAAGTAATTATTGCAATGTTATTTCTTCTGCAAATGGTATGTACCTCTATTAATTTTCCTTCTTATATCGAGTGATGATTAAAATACTTCAATCTTATCTACATTATTTGAATGGGGTATACTTGTATACCCTTTGAAACAATAGGTTTATCTGACTGATATAAGGATGTTACTAATTATTTTTGATTTTTGTACTAACTTCTAGTTTAATGATATGTTTTGATAACCAATTGAGAAATCAACCTTGGTGACTTAAGAGATTTATCCTCTTATTTTTTGTTTCATGATTATTGATTAATGATGAAGTAATCTAATTCTATGGTAAAATGTTATTTTTTAATTTTTTTTTTAATTAAAGAAGGTATGAATACAGATTACTCTGTTGAATACTCTTTTATAGATTATATAGAATACCCTATAATAAAATATCTACTTTATTACACATTTGTGATTTAATCATTTCTAGTAGTGTATACAGTCCATCTCATCTTGTAAGCATCGCATAAAATTTTCAGATTGTTAGACTAGAACCATAGTGATTGCATCTCTTACAACTTATTAAATATGGCTAGAAGTGTATTGAAAACCCAGTTGAAACACCATCAATTGGTCTCTGCTATTGACAAATCAAAATCTAAACCAAAAGTCACCAAAAATGTTGAGGATGAGGTAGAACAAGAAGAAATAATAGAGAAACCAGTTAAAAAGACTACTAAAGATTATAAGAAATCTAAAAAGGAAAAGGCTGTTGATCCAGATGCATACCAAAGTACTTCTTTATCTAAAAAGGAACAAAGAAAATTGAAAAAATCAAAGAAAGATGTTGAAGAAGAGGTAGTAGAACCAGAGCAAGAACAAGAACAAATTGCTGAAGATGAAGATGATGAAGAGGAAGAAATTGATTTCAAGAAATTAGCTGAAAGTGACAGTGAAAGTGATATCGATGACGATGAAGATGATGAGGAAGATGACGAGGAAGATGATGAGGAAGAAAACGACGTTGAAGATGATGCTGAAGAATCTGACGAAGAAGACGTACCATTGTCTGATGTCGAGCTTGATGACGATGCCGATGTTGTGCCATTCACCAAGTTAACCGTCAACAATACTGCTGCATTAAGAGAATCGCTCGCTAGAATTGAATTACCATGGGCCAAACATGTCTTCACTGAACATCAATCTATAATAAGTGACGAGTCCACTGAAGCCTCAATCAAAGATATCTACGATGATACCGAAAGAGAATTGGCTTTTTATAAACAAGGTTTAGACGCTGTCAAACAGGCCAGAGTCACTTTGTTGAAGTTGAAAGTCCCTTTCGCTAGACCAATGGATTACTTTGCTGAAATGGTCAAATCAGATGAACATATGGACAAATTGAAGAGTAAATTGTTGAGTGAAGCCGCCAATAAGAAGGCCAGTGAAGAAGCCAAGAAACAAAGAGGATTGAAGAAGTTTGGTAAACAAGTTCAACATGCTACTTTACAAGAAAGAGCCAAGCAAAAGAAAGAAACCATGGAAAAAATTAACAGTTTAAAGAAAAAGAGAGGTTCTTCTGCTTTATCTAATGAAGACGATTTCCAAATCGCCTTGGAAGAAGCTACTAAAGAAAATGAAAGAGTAGACAATAGTAATAAAAGAAGAAAACCTAATGCTAAGAGATTAGGGAAGGATTCTAAATACGGGTTCGGAGGTAAGAAGAGATTATCTAGAGAAAATGATAAAGATTCGTCAGCCGATGTTTCTGGGTTTAATTCGAAAAAGATGAAGGGTAAACAAGCTAGACCTGGTAAGAGTAAGCGTTCAAGAAGAAATTAAACAATCAGTTGCGATAGCGACTGATTGTTTGTTCGACTAACTGTTCGTTCAGACACTCATTGATGAAAATTGCATCCACCAAGAAGAAATTGAAAAGTATCATATAAAACCCATTTTCCACCCAATTTTCTCCCAAACTTTCATCATACCATTGCATCTACCATCCATTGCATCGATACTTCTTAAATAGTAACCTTATGTACTTTAGCTTCTAATAAATAGATATTAAATCGTTTATTTATATACAGGATAATTATTCAACGCGATCGTATAGCTTTTTTTTCAGCTTCATATCAAAGAATTGTAGATATACATATTTTCAATAAATAATGTCTAAGGAAGCTGAAAGAGAAAGGTTTATTAAAGTCTTTGACCAATTGGTCGAAGAGTTGACTGAAATCTTGGTTTCATACAAAATGCCCCAAGAAGCTATTGACTGGTTTAAGAAAAATTTAGACTACAACACTCCCGGTGGGAAGTTGAATCGTGGGTTGTCTGTCATTGACACATACTGTATTTTGAACAATAAAAAAGTATTGGACTTGTCTGATAAAGAGTATAGTAAAGTCGCTACTTTAGGTTGGTGTATTGAGTTATTGCAAGCTTATTTCTTGGTTGCAGATGATATGATGGACCAATCTAAGACCAGAAGAGGTCAACCATGTTGGTACTTGCAAGAAGGTGTTGGTAACATTGCTATCAACGATTCCTTCATGTTGGAAGGTGCTATTTATGTCTTGTTGAAGAAACATTTCCGTCAAGATGCTTACTATGTTGATTTGTTAGATTTATTCCATGAAGTCACTTTCCAAACTGAATTAGGTCAATTATTAGATTTAGTCACTGCCGACGAAGAAATTGTTGATTTGAGTAAATTCTCGCTTGAAAAACATTCATTTATTGTTATTTTCAAAACTGCTTACTATTCATTCTATTTACCAGTAGCATTATCTATGTTTATGACTGGTTTAACCAATGAACAAGATTTGAAACAAGTTAGAGATATTTTGATTCCATTGGGTGAATATTTCCAAATCCAAGATGATTATTTGGACTGTTTCGGTACTCCTGAACAAATTGGGAAAATCGGTACTGATATCAAAGATAACAAATGTTCGTGGGTTGTTAACCAAGCGTTATTGAAAGCTACCCCAGAAGAAAGAAAAATCTTAGATGACAACTATGGTAAAAAAGATGATAAATCTGAACAAGTCTGTAAAGATTTATTCACCAAATTAAATATCGAACAGATTTACTTAGACTATGAAGAATCCACTGTTAAACAATTGAACAAACAAATTGACTCCATTGATGAATCTAGAGGTTTGAAAAAAGAAGTCTTGAGTGCATTCTTAGCCAAAGTCTACAAAAGATCTAAATAGATTAACTAATATTTACTAGAAAATAAATTAATTACTATAAACATAATATTCTACTAGCAAATAGATTAACTAGTTATAAATATATAATATTTTACTAACCTACATATTCTAACCCTGACACACTATCAAACATAGAATCCAACGTTTACAAGCGTAGTACCCTTCACACAGAGCCGCATTATTCCCCAGGAATTTTGCCCAAAGTCCTGTTCGAGCCGCACGGAAGTACAACTAAACATCTTATAACAATCACTACAAAAATCTACAATAAACAGTTGTTATTTCTTAATTTATATTAAATTGATGCTAATATTGAATATGATGAATTATAGTTATGATTAAAAATTAAACATTAACTCTGGCTAATTCTTCTCTACCTTCTTTGGTGTATAAGTATTCGTTGTAATCTCTGGCTTTAGCCCAGACGTTCCAGACAATAATGGCTGGGATGATTACAAACAAAGCTTGGTTCTTGGTTCTTCTGAAAGTGTTGAAGAAGGCATTGTATAAAGCACCTTTGAAAGGTTTAGTTTGGTAAGGAGAAACGGTATAAGCAGTGATGTATTTTTGCTTTGGACCTCCCATGGAACCCCACCATCCCATGTAAGCGTGTGGACCTGGTGCACCTGCCATTGTAATTGATTATTTAGTAGATGTTATGTGTTGAAACTAAGCAAGTTAATTTTCACTTTTTTAATTAGCTTGAGAATTGATAATTTCTGAATCCTCATTGGTTGGATTATATGCAGGTGATTTAGAATATAATTTGCAACTATTATAAGTAATAGACAGATTAATTGGTGATAGTTAGATGATAATGGTGTTTATAAGATATTTACCCTTTGTTTTATAATGTTTATTATTTCTGGTTTTAATATTTACGAATAGCGTGTTTTTTTAACAAATTTGTAAGATTTATCCATATTGCGATTATAATAGTATTTGGTAAATTGGTTCCTTGGATAATATTCCGGAAGTGCTATGAAACTAGGGTTTTATATATTTCTTTTTAGATAATTGTAAATAATTATATATAGTTATGTATTCAGGTTGATTTGACTATAATTTCTGTTAATATATTTATGGGTGCAAAAATTGACATTATTTTTGGTTCCTATTGATTTAGTAAGCTTGAAAATTTGTATGTAATGGATCGAAAGTAGAAATGGTAATATGCTATCCTGTTCTTGTTTAATCTATGTAGAAATATAATCTTAACCATATAAAATATTTTCAACCAAGGTATTTTTCTTGAATTTTGGGATAGCTATAACTAGAAGAATATTTCACAGAGTAGAAGAGAAGGGCAGTTTAAGATTCTTGCTTATTAAACCGTGATTAGTGATACAAGTAAAATGATTTAACAAAATCTGATTGCCGAGGTAAAAGACTAATCATTACCTACGATGAGTGAAAAATAAAATTCTATTTTCATTATTACATACAGATAATTTTACACCAACTACAGTTACTAACCAACTACGTTGGTGAGTATGAATCTTTATCCATGATATGTATTATATTATAACAAATTCAACCTTGGTAAACATACTTAAGCTTGAATTCTTTTTTGAGAGTTTAATCTACCAATTTGTCTTTGATTTAATCTCTTTGGTTTGTCATCTTTAGCTTTTTCAATGTTGTCAGAATCTTCAATTAAAAATAATTCAATGTGAGAAGGAGATGATTGATAAGCATTGATTCTACCATGGGCACGGTAAGTTCTTCTTCTTTGTTTTGGGGCTTGGTTAACTTGAATGTGAGAGATTTTTAAGTTAGTAGTATCTAAACCTTTTTGTTCGGCATTTGATTTAGCATTGACTAATAAATCTTTAACAAAGTTAACGGACTTTACAGGCCATCTGGCTCTGGTGACACCGAATTCTTTACCTTGGGCAGTTCTACCAATGGAACCGTTGAATCTTCTCATTGGGATGGCTCTTTGGTGGTCCAAGACTTGTTGTAAGTATTTTTCAGCTCTGTCTAATTTCCATCCTTTGATAGCTTGACAAGTTTCTCTGGTGTTCTTGTAAGAGACACGTAAGTAAGCTCCTCTAGCGGAAGCAGACTTAGCTGGATTAGCAGGGGTAGCAGCGTATCTAACCATTGTATGAATATAATTAAACTGAATGTAAGATGAAAATTTTTAAATTAATTGAAAAATGCGATAATTTGAAAATAGTCATGTGATTGATCATGTGATATTTAATAAAAGTAAGAAACCCTAAATTAATAAATTAACACGTGACTTAACACCATAGACTGCTAATTGATTTATATAACCCCACAGTACAACCACCAACTGACAATATTACTATCATTACCTCTACTATTGTAATATATTGTAAAATATGGCAATAACCACACTATTTCCTTTCTCTTGATTTTATATTATATTACCTTATAACTATAACTATACTTCAACACGGTATACCTATGTTTTACCGATAATCCCATCAATATACTTGAAATTGAAATCATTATCTTGAAATGTGGTATTATTATTTTTTACTGCATAATCGGGTTTTAGTTTTATTATCGATGGCATATTTTTACGTTACTGGATATAGAATAAGCATAAGTGCTTGAACAATAGTCTATCGTCACTTATGTATAAGCAAGGATGTAAATATTGTTCAGATTATTATAATACAGTCTTTCTAGTGGATGCCATCACCATAGGTAAGAACTGTTTCGTACTTATCGGCTGTTATTATTTTTACTAGAGATCAAGTAGTTTGGTGAATTATGATTAGACCTGATTAGGATAGACCTGATCGTTTTAATAATTTGTAGATTGGTTTGAATCGGTTTTTTTACTTAGAGAATTCAGCAATCGAGTGGGATAATTATACTTGGCAACACCATCTTTGTAACCAGGGCGCCCACATGTTTTAGGGGAACCTTAATGGAAACAACCCGTGGGTCATAAACCCATTTTACCCAACTATGCATTTTGTACATGTTTTTCATAATTTTGTAAATAACTCTACTTGATGCATTTTCAACTGATGGTTGCAAAATTGCCAAAATTCATCAAAGAGAGCAAAGCTGCCAGAAGTAACAATTATTTAGTAGTTTGAAAGAGAACAAAACTGTCATTGGAAGTAACAATTTAATAGATTGGTTTATCTTATTTTATTACCAATTTCAGGATACCTCAGCTAAATAAGGAATTCAAATGATTAAATTTTTAGTGTAGCCTAATTAACCTTCAATGACGGTATAATATACCATATTGTATATAAGACTTCTACTAGTCAATTCCTTCAACTCTACTAAACTTTGTCAATTCCTTTTGCTGGTGCATAATTCCTGGACAAAATCAACATAACCCAACCATTTCGTTTCAAAATTGTCACTTTTTTTTAAAAAATTATACATCAACCACTATCTCCTACTGATTGATACTCTCCATTACTATCTCACCAATCAATACTACCTGTTTTTAACTCCAATTACACGGTATAATTCCAATTTAATCAAAATATCGTGCCCTTACCAAAAACCAAAATTACCAAAACATTCATTTTACAACCAGTAGTTGTTAGTCAAGTTAAGTGAGTTTAACCTAGCATCATGTCCGATTTAGATGATAACTTAGACGTGTTGGATGACAATTTGATTGATTATGATGGGACAAGCGACAAATTGGACGGAAGTCTGTTGGGAGCAGAGGATAATAATTTGGTGTTAAACAACAGCCTAAACCCTGATGACGAAAACAAGTCAGGGGATGAGTTCTTGAACTTTGATAGTGACGACAAGAAAGATGCTTTTGACTTTGAAGATGATGATCTCAATAAGGTCGCTGAACCAGTTAAATTGGATGATGATATACAATTCAAAGATGATATACATGATGACGAGTTTCAACCAAAGTTAGACGAGGAGGAGGAAAGTGGTAATGAATCTGACGATGATAAATCGAAGAATGGCGATAGTGAAGATGAAGAAGATGCTATGTCTGGAGTTGAAAATGATGATAAGGATTTACACGATTCATTTGTTGATGACGATGATGTAGTCAAAAGACCTAAAAAGAATAAGGTTGCTGAAGATGATAATTCTGATAAACCTTTAGAATCATTTATTGAAGATGATACCAAAAAGGTGAAGAAAAACAAACCCGAAAAGGATCCACGAGTTAAGTTGGAAACCAATTCACCAGCTCCTTCGGTCGACGTTATCGAGGAAGATTTGTACGATGAAAATGTACATAAAGCTCAAACACATTCAATTGTGATTCCCTCTTATGCTTCGTGGTTCAATATGAAAAAAATTCATAAAATTGAATCGGAAAGTTTACCAGAATTCTTTCAAAACAAATTACCTTCTAAATCTCCCAAAATTTATTTGAATTATAGGAATTTCATGATTAATTCATATAGATTAAACCCAAACGAATTCTTAACTTTAACTTCTATTAGAAGAAATTTGGTTGGTGACGTTGGTACGTTAATGAGAGTTCACAGGTTTTTGAATAAGTGGGGGTTGATCAATTATCAAGTTAAACCTCAATTCAAACCAGGTTACTCGATTGAAAAATTACCTAATGGAGACAGTGTGGGATTACCCTTTACCGGGGATTATCATATAAAGTACGATAACCCAAGAGGTTTATTTCCATTCGATCTGTATAAAATCAATCCCGATAAACTTGATGTGCAGAAAATAAAACAAATACTCAAAGATAATGAAATACTGATTACTCAAAACGAGTATACCAATAATAATACGAATAATAACAATAATCACGATCAGCAGGATAATAACAAACGACAGCTCGAGGAATCATTTGAAAGCAGTTTATCTAAAAAGCAGAAATCCTGGTCGGAAGATCAGTTGGATAAATTAGTTTCAAGCGTGAAGGAGTTCAAAAATGATTGGTATAAAATCTCCGAGGTCGTTGGTAAAACTCCCCAAGAATGTATTTTGCAATTTTTACAAATCCCAATTGAGGATAAATTCAATATTTCCAATAATGATGATAAAATATTGCAATTGTTGAAATGCTCTTCAAACTTCCCCTTGGCTGGTGTCGATAACCCTGTTTTAAGTACATTGGCTTTTGTTTCACAATTGATTGATTCAGACGTTGCCAAGGCCGCTAGTCTAAGAGCGTCAAAAGTAATGGATGATGTTATAGAAAAGAAAATGAGGACTATTAAGCATGATAAAGAGGAAGCAGAAGAAAAAGACAAAGTGAAGGACGAAGAAGAAGAAAAGGAATCAGACTCCAGCAAAAATGACAACGAAGACAAGGACATTGAAATGGGTGATTCAAATGGTGAAAAGATAATAGAAGCGGACAGTAACGTGGAATCGAAGGTTAACGATGATTCAGAGTCCACTGGCGATGTGACAAAAGATGCGATAGTAAATTCATTAGGTATAATAGGTGCAAGATCACATTTGTTTGCAACCTATGAAGAACGTGAAATGAACAACATTAGTTCAAGTATTGTAAATCATACATTATCAAAGATTGATTTGAAATTAGCTAAAGTCGATGAGCTAGAGAAGATTTACGAACGTGAGAGAAAGAACTTGATCAAACAACAAGAAGATGTATTTCTTGATAGATTAGCTTTGACAAAATCAACAATAGGTATTACCAAAAAACTTGATGATGCTATATCCATGATTGAAAACTTGGCTAAGAACGAGAATGAATCCAATGTTAATGCTATTTCTGAGTTATTAGCCGATGCAAAATCATTATTATTTAAACCAACTAAGCAACGCTTAGCACAAATTAATAGAAATGGAGATTCGTCAGAGCAAACCAAAACACCAGCGGAAAGTTCTGGGGAGACTGAACTTCTGAATGAAGAGGAGGATGACAGTCTTAAACCTTTATCCATCAAACAACCACAAGCATTCCAAATCTGGGCACCATAAAAAGTATAGATTACTTTTTGAGTATCGACAAATTTACATTTACTTCAAAGTTTTATAGAATTAATCTGCTGTTAAATGTATTATATGTACTAATATACAAAATATGATTATTGTCTTAAGTAAAATTTAATACATGCATGTATTGTTACAAGTTTCATTTAAGGTCGTATCAATCCAGTATCAATCAATTTCTGGTAAATATCTGCTTCCACATATTTTTGTAGACTTGGTTCACCAGATAATCCTTTCCTCTTTCTTGTTTTCATGACAAAGTCACGAGCTAAAGATTCAGTAGGAGCAGGCTTAAGTAATGGCAATGGACAATCCTTGTCAAGCGGGTCCCCTGGAACAACTTCCCAGTTGCTAAACAGAAGGAAACACATGGCCTGCCCTTGTGTCCTAAGTCTAATGTCCATTTCAAGGCCAAATGATTCAATAACAGGTACATAACCGATCACATGGTACAAAGGGGTACCAGGAACTTCATACTGATCGGTAACATATCCTCTTCTAGGATAAAGTATCTTTGATATAGCAGGAATAGCTTTTGAAGAACAAGTGACATCAACTAGATAAATAGGTTCCATCAATCGTGGTGTTGCAGTCAAGAATCCCGTGTAGCATGCCTTACGGGTCATGGGTATAATTTGTGCTCCACTCCTTTGGATGTCAGACCCACTCAAAACAGCATCCAAGATTTTGAATTTTGTGTTCCTAATCGGCTCATCACATAGCGGACCTTCATTAACACT
>JAXQKE010000175.1:0-38085 GCA_037042355.1 Candida sp. Y128-05E | reverse complement strand
GCTATTAAAGCTGCCCAATTAGGTTTCAACACTGCTTGTATTGAAAAAAGAGGTAAGTTAGGTGGTACTTGTTTAAATGTTGGTTGTATTCCTTCCAAATCTTTATTAAACAATACTCAAGTTTACCATACTATCAAACATGAAGCTAAAGACAGAGGTATCAAGATTGATGGTGATGTATCCATTGATTTCCCTAAATTGATTGATGCTAAAGATAAATCAGTCACTGCTTTAACTTCTGGTATCGAAATGTTGTTCAAAAAAAATAAAGTTACCTATATTAAAGGTGAAGGTGCTTTCGAAAATGAAAACTCGGTTGTTGTTAAACCAACCGATGGTGGTGAATCCCAAACTGTCGAAGCCGACAATTTCATTGTCGCCACTGGTTCCGAAGTCACTCCATTCCCAGGTATTGAAATCGATGAAGAAAGAATTGTTTCTTCCACCGGTATTTTGTCGTTAAAGGAAATCCCTAAAAGATTAACCATCATTGGTGGTGGTATCATTGGTTTAGAAATGGCTTCCGTATACAACAGAATCGGTTCTGAAGTCACCATTGTCGAATTCCAAGACGCTATTGGTGCTGGTATGGATGATGAAGTCGCCAAAACTACCCAAAAATTATTAAAGAAACAAGGTTTCAACTTCAAATTGGGAACTAAAGTTGTTTCTGGTACCAGAGACGGTGAAGTTGTCAACATTGAAGTCGAAAACGTCAAATCCGGTAAAAAGGAAACCTTGGAATCCGATGTTTTGTTAGTCGCCATTGGTAGAAGACCATACACTGCTGGTTTGAACTTTGAAAAAGCCGGTTTGGAAGTTGATAACAAGGGAAGATTAGTTATTGATGATCAATTCAGAACTAAACACAACCATATCAGAGTCATTGGTGATGTCACTTATGGTCCTATGTTGGCCCACAAAGCTGAAGAAGAAGGTATTGCCGCCGCTGAATACATCAAAAACGGTCACGGTCACGTCAACTACGCCAACATCCCATCTGTTATGTACTCGCACCCTGAAGTCGCTTGGGTTGGTTTAAACGAACAACAATTGAAAGAACAAGGTATTAAATACAAGGTCGGTAAATTCCCATTCATTGCCAACTCCAGAGCCAAAACCAACATGGACACTGATGGTTTCGTCAAATTCTTAGCTGACGCCGAAACCCAAAGAGTGTTAGGTGTTCATATCATTGGTTCTAATGCCGGTGAAATGATTGCTGAAGCTGGGTTAGCCTTGGAATACGGTGCCTCTACTGAAGATATCGCCAGAACCTGTCACGCCCATCCTACCTTATCAGAAGCCTTCAAAGAAGCTGCTTTAGCTACCTTTGACAAACCAGTTAACTTTTAAGTGAAGAGAATTGAAGAATTGACTATAGTAAATAACATATCTAGTTTATAAATTATTAGATGATATAAAATTAGTATGATTGTAGTATCTAGTTTATACAATTAGATGGGATTTAGATTGTTAATAGGATTGTGATATCTAGTCTATTAAATGAGATTTAAATTGTTAGTAAAATAACGTATCTAGTTTATATAATTGTAGATGCGAAATCAAAAATGTCTCCTTTTAATTTTGACGACATTTTGCGACACTTATCAAAAATTTTTCAACTTAACTAACTAACTAACTGTCTTGAATCAACTCCACCCATGCCATCATTACAGAAGTTCCACGCTAATGTGGCACGTCATGTCAAGCTGATGGACAAGAACATATGTGCCAACTTAATTAGAAACGAATACATTGTTACTACCAGAACCAAAGCAAAACGAGCACAAGCCAAGATAGAGACTTTCTTAGCTCAATCATTAAAGGAAAATAAAACTATTCAAGAGGAAAATGTCACAAAGAGAGTGTTGAAAAACAGGTCTTTGAATTATTTACAACCTCCTGACAAAATGGAAGTAGGGACTAAAGTAGTCAGTGAGTTATCTAAAAGATACCCTCTTCGTAAGACCGGGTTCACCAGAATAATAAAGTTGGAACCTAGACTAGGTACTGATAAAGCACCAATGTCAGTGATAGAATTGGTTGATTCTGGATTTGAATTTAAATGGTGGTACACCGCCAAAATTGTTGCCAGATTGGAATTACAAGGGATAACTCTAGATGATTTAACAAGACACAATATGGAGAAATTGGTCAATTTCAGAGAAAACGGCCAAGAAGAGTTTAGAAACGCAGTTGCCATTGCCAAAGAAACATTCTTCAAAGCTGATGCAGAAACTGGAGAAATAACCGATGAATCAATCTTGGCTAACTTGGAAAATAAACCAAGTAACATGGAATTCCATGGTGGTAACCTTGCAGGTACCACTTTAGTGTCCAAGAAGTATAAAACTAAATCAAGAACTGAGCGTGAACCAGTGGAATTACCTAAATCACCATTCTTAGCATGAATCCATTGCATAGGATTAAGAATAATTAGGCCTCAAGAATTACAATGAGATTTATAAAATATTCTTTCTAATCCTACCATCTTTGTACATATTATAATGAAAACATCCGTATTCAGGGGATTTACTTGTACTTGTCTCTTCTGTAGAAATCTTTAGTTTTGTAAATTTTCAAAAATACCATTTGGTTGATCCAAAATCAAACGTATGCCATTGAAACTAGAAAAGGGTAGAGAAATGGGGTTTGATCTATTATAGTTTATTCCAAGGAAGGTAGAATATACTTATCAACATTACATAGAGGAAACTAAGAAGATTGATTTTAATCGCTACCATTTATGCATATCTACGCGAAATTTTAGACCCTAGTAAATATAGTAAATACTAATCATATGTGGTTTTCTAAGAAACATTTCCAACCACAAGGGAAGTTGGCAGTGATTGTAGGTGCTTCACAAGGTGTAGGTGCTAATTTGGCTAAGAAACTTTATGAACAGGACTGTTCAGTTATACTAGTTGCTAGAACTGAATCTAAATTGATAGCTCAAGTAGAAGCTATTGAGAAATCTATTGGGAGTAAAGAGGCGACTTCTATTACTTATATTGCCTGTGATGCTTCAAATTACCACCAGTGTGAATTATTATGGCAGAAAATTTTAGTTGACACTCAACAAGATCCAGATTATATATTCTGTTGTGCTGGTTCTTCTATACCGAAATTATTTCAAGATTTATCAGGCTCAGATATTGCTAATGGTATTCAAACCAACTACAATACATCAATTAACATTGTTCAAACAGGGTTTAAGAAAACCTTGGAAATCAACAATTCATTAACCCAAAAACCAAGACATGTTATTTTCTTTTCTTCGGTAGTCAGTTTCTTCCCTTTCATAGGCTACGCCCAGTATGCCCCATTAAAAGCAGCTATACAGTCATTATCTACAATTCTCCGTCAAGAAATGGGTCCTTACAACTACCGTGTCTCGTGTATATTCCCGGGTAATTTCCATAGTGAAGGGTTTGAAGAGGAAGAACGCACCAAACCCGAGATTACCAAGATTATTGAAGGTCCTAGTGATCCTATTTCGGGTGAGGAATGTGCTGGCATGATATTGGATAAATTGGCAAAAGGGTATGATACTATAACCACCGATTTCATCGGCTGGATCCTAAGCTGTTCAGCTTTGGGGATGTTACCCAGACAATGGGGTGGATTACAAGTGATCTTTGCGTTTATAATTCTGATCATTGCCCCAATCATAAATTGGCTGATAAATGGCGATATCAAGAAGTATTATAAAAAAAAGTACCACAAAACGGAGTAAATATATTACAATCATAATACATGTGAGTAATATAATAAGTACAATAAATACACCATTAGCTTACATAATAGCTATGTTAAATTAGTTTGTTTATATATTTACCAAACAAATATGGTGGTTATTAGATTATTTACCGTCCAGTTATATATCTGCATTAATAGCTTCATAATGGATATATATATATATATATATATATATACTAATAACAATATTAATAATAGTAAAACTGTGAGTAATAGTACCCAATGCTAAAAGAAAGTAAAGAAGTATCAAACAAATAATCTAATAAAATATGTCAATTATGGTTTTCAAAAGATATATATATATATATTATAATAATTAATAACATATAAACCAGTCTGGTTCATTTCTACAAACTTTCCAATGCTAGTGTATATTAAAATTACATAATGACGATTTACACTATTCGTCTAACTATTTTTACTTCACTGGCTTCGCTCACCAAGCTCACTTCGCTCGTTTACCAATTTACTTAGTTTGCTCCACCAACACTTCAGTGATCTTATCTGTTAACTCAACAACCTGTTCATCGACTTTTTTCCCTAATTGATACCAATTAATTGAATATATCCAATTAACCATAGTGACAATTTCTTCATTCCAAATATCTTTATAAGTTTCCTGGAAAGTTCTATGATTTAAGTCAATATTATTATTTATAGGAATTGGTTCTTTCTGGAAATCTGTATGAGTTAATATTCTATTATCAATAATAAGTTTAGATTGTTGTAAATTAGTTGAAATGAAGGTTTGATTTTTTTTGAAATATTGACCAGTGTAATAAGTTAAAGAAGAAGCTAATAAGACCCCACCTAAGAAACCATGTATTCTACTCATATTGTGGGAAATGTATAATTATTATGGAAGATTGTCTAAGTTCTTGCTTTCTAGTTGGTCAATTGAAAAAATGAAGATAATCACGTGATAAAAGAAAATAGGCAGAAGGAAAATACACCGAGACAGAACGATGCGGCTGGAAGTAGAGGAGAGAGGTAAGGAGGGTTATTCCAGATGGTTTGAAGGATCATTAAAACTTTCATATCGATATACTACCCTTGGGATGGGTATACCTAAGAACTAACCATTAAACTTACTTCCAGGTTACTCGATACAATACATTCACTGATAAATAACACATTTAAGCTAACAATTTCAATAGCTACATTATCTTCTACAAGGTAAACCATCAACCAAAGAAATGGCAACATTGGTTGTGGTCTATCTTATTTTAGTATGTTATACAAAACTATCTACTTCTAATCAATCTTTGATAATATATACAAAAAGTATCTCTTAGATACCATACGATTTAGGTATTCTAGTATTTATATCTATACAACTCTACTAAAACATAATATATACAACGGTATTTCATAGATACCAACTACTCTTGCAAACACAAAAAGGTATTTTAGTATTTCTATCTATACAATCTACTAAAACAATGAAAATATATACAAAGTATCTCTACGAGATACCTACGAGATGCCAACTATCTCTACCTACTCTTCCATCACATCTTCCTGCAAATAACTTTCCAAACTCGCTTTCAAATAAGGAATAACAAGAATCTTATCCAAATCTAAAGATTCACCTGCCTCTCTAAGGTTAAGAACATCTTCCACAGCCTCATCTACACTCTTTAAAAGGAAAGGCAATTGCTCCATGGGTCCCAAGGGAAGAGTAAGGGCGGAGCCTTCATTATTAGCCAAATATCTAGTAGCTTTTAAATCAGCAATATAAGATAAACCATTAACGAAGTTAATGGATATATCGGTATCCAAATCCAAATCTTCTAATTGTGGCTCAATACCAAAGAAGGCATACTGTAATCTGACCAATTTTTCATTCATGGAAATTATTTGTGAAGAGTCAGCATCAATATATCTTTGTTTAAATGAAATTAAATATTCTTCCTGTTCTGCAGTAAAAGTTTGAACTCTTTCATGGGCTACTTGCCTCTCCAATAAAACTTGTTTTATTCTCTTCTGTGTAAGTTTCAACTTATCATCCAATTGATTATGCACCGCAGTTTTATTAAATCTAAGAGATTCAGCCAATCTAACTTCTCTTGCTAAGATATTTCTTTCTTGTAAGACTTTATACCAAAGAGTATGTAAATCGTCAAAAGATTTTCTTCTTAATTCAGCAATATTCCATTCTCTAGAATCATTATCTAACGCCTGTCCATCTCTTAAAGCCTGTCTATCAGTATTAAAGAATTGCCAAAGTGGATGATCTGGAGAAACATCAAAGTTTTTATGAGTTGGAATAATAGGTTGTCTTAAATTAATTTGTTTTAAATCTGAAAAACCTATTTTAGTTCTAGCTAAAGTAGTAGTAGATCTACTGATACTTCTAGTACCTATCCTAATCATAATAGAAGTTGTAATAGAATTAATTAATTGTATTAATTGTTTAATTTGTTTCTATATAAAATTTTTCAATTTTGTTCTGAGAAACTGCGAACAATCAAAACTAACTAACAGAACTAACAGAACTAACAAAACACAACATCCTTACCATGTCTACAGTCACACCACAATCAGAACCATTGGATTTAATCAGATACCAATTAGATGAATCTGTTTTAGTCAAATTAAGAGGAGCTAGAGAATTACAAGGGAAATTACAAGGATATGACTCTCATTGTAATATTGTATTATCTGATGCTAAAGAATTCATATATGGAGACAATGATGAAGAACCACAGGTGAAAAAAACAGAAATGGTCTTTGTAAGAGGGGATTCAGTTATACTAATTAGTCCCGTTAATGAATAATTAATGATATTCATATATATATATATATATATATTTCTAGTATAGCTATTTTAATGTACATTATTTAACAGGAGTCTAAGAGATTTTGTAAGTAGTTGAAGGTACGTTTGTACTAGTTGGAGGTACGTTTGTAGTAAGAAATGAAACAAGATTTGTGCTAGTTGAAGATTAGTACTTGAGGGTTATTTTTAGTCATTTTGTAGATTTGCAATAATCATATTTGTAGATTTGCAATAATCATATTTGTAGATTTCACTAGTACAAGGTAGTTTGTTACAAGCTTATTAACTATTCATTACTCGCTACGCTTGTAATTTTAACGAGATTATTATGGATTCAATACTCGCTTCGCTCGTATTAATCCAACTCTATCGGTTCATCAAAACTCCTCAACATTTCCTTTATCGCCAAAACCTTCTCAGCATTACTATTCCACCTCAATTTAATCTCCTCGCCTTCACTTAACAAGTTTTCTATTCCACCTAATGAAGCAGCAAACAACTTATCATACTCCCCCGCAGTAGTTTGTGGATCTATATCATGTAATGCCGACCGATTCAATTGATAAAAGTACCTTCCATCATTCATTTTCTCAAGAAATTTCCCATTCTTCAAAATATTATCTATATATCCCAGTAATTTCGTATCAGCAAACATCAGGGTAATATCCTTTTCTTCAAATATCAACATCTGGCCCAACCCATCCTTCTTCATTCTATGTATGTTTATGGTCGATTTATTCAGTAAATTCTTTGCAAACTCAGCTAAATACCTTTCAATTTTATCCAACGTCGGTTTCTGTACTGTCTTGATATCATTAATCTCCTGGCTAATCTTCAATTGTCTCTGTTTGATTTCGTGCAACTGCTGAGAAATATCGTCCTGAAACGGCTGTTTCACTCGTTTCGTATTAAGCAAAGCAATCATCTGTTTTATGTGGACCTTATAACTCTCTACCAAGGTATCTAACTCAAACCGTAATCTATACGTTTTCACCCTATTCTCATCGCTAACCTCCCCCCGTACCAACTCCTGATTCAATTGGTAGATTTCCTTCCTTAAAACCAAATACTGACCAGTAAACTTGTCATAGTAGTTGATATAGCTTTGCACAGACTGTTCTATCAACCTCAGCTGTGTAGGATTTATAGAAGACATTCTAAAACTAAAATTCAATCAATTGTACCAATAGCCTTTGTATTTTTCAGATTTTCTCACAGTCTCATAGAATTAGTTTGGTTTGCTACGAGGTTTTCCTTAAACAGTTGGAAATGGAGGTGACACAGAAGAGTGATGCTACTGTATACTTAACCATTGCACAGAGAATCACTTCTAATGGAGATGTGGCTAAAATTTTGACTTCAATTGGACTGCTACTAATAAATCAATTGAAATATACAACAAAAGATAATATCCTAGGATTGATACTTGCATTCACGTATCCAACTACAACTAATGCAGAGATGATTTGTGAATGGATACGACTTTTGAATTTAGCTGGCGAGGAGGAGATTGATTTAGAAGAATATGCTAATTCTCTTAATTCTGATGTTCCAGATGTTGCTTTGGTGCAAACTGCTGAGGATTTGTTGAAGAGTGTGAATGAGGAGATTAGTGGTTATGGATTTGAAGAGAGTTTGGTGAGCTTTGTTAGGGCTAAAACTTTACATTGGGCTAAATACACTAATGATGTTAGTTTGTTAGACCCGTTGTTTCAGTTGGTTGATGATTCAGATTTTGATAGTTGGTATAAAGGGATAATTGCACCCTACAGGTATTATTCTCGTTATTTTGATGCTAATTTGGACTTTTACTTGAATTCTGTTGAGTTTTCCGATCAGTTTAATATTTTAATCGAACCATTGCTGAAGCAAGAATCATCAGTTTCCGATTGGATGACTAACGTCATCTTGCCCCTAGTGAAGTACCATCAGTATAACGTGGATCCATTACTCGCTTGGCTTTATTGTCCCCAGAATGGAAAACCTTTGGAAAAGTATGAATTATGGCATGAGGTCCTAGCATCGTTTGTTGCATCAGATTGGGAATTTGTCCAGTATCGTGAAATCGTCAAATGTTACCTTGCCAGTGTGTATTATTATTCGAAAGATGAAGTCTGTGGCAGGATTCCTACAATCGAAATCACCCAGATTTATGATATTATAAAGCTGACACTAAACTTGTTTGAATTGGGACATCCACAAGAAATAAATCTCGGTGAAATATCTTGGTTAACATTTGAAGAATTCATCACTGATGAATCAAATCCACTTACACCACTTTTCGAACCCACACCCGATTCTTTTGCAACATTGAACAAAATTATCACTACATGTCAGAAATTACTTGCCAGCAACAAACTAACCATCCATCAGTATCTTTTACTAAAATCAAGCGATAATGTCGCTGACAAAGAACGAGAAATCAGCAAATGTTGTGCTTATTTGAATAAAAGTAACTGGGCCCAATGGACAGTAACTATAAAAGATATTATCGACACTTTTGTGAATGAAGAAGAGAGAAATCGTATAGATGCGTTGATCATCGAACGATTCCTATTTGCCAATCTTTTCGATGTCATTGAGAATTTCAAGACTACTGGGAAATTGAAAATCGACAATGACGCGTATTATCAGTTAATTATGGGCAAATTCTGGGACTCTTTTAATGCTGCCACGAACATGAATGACAAGATTGGTAATTTGAAAGACGCTACTGATGTTTTGAAACTATTTGACGACTTGGATTTATCAGAGGCCAAACACCAGGAAGTTATCAAGATTAAACATTTATTAAAAGCGATCAATAATATGAAGAATTATCGAATAATATTCGACAAAAGTGGTCAATTAACTCCCGGTGAATTGATCCTGGAATTTAAATATAATCCCATGGAATTGACGACAATAATCTTGGAACAAAATACAAAATCGTATTTGAGTTTCACTAAACTCTACAAAATCTTGAATGATGTATCGATATTTTTTGGTTTTGAAGAAAATTACTTCAACAAATTGAAAACAGCATGCATTGAGTCCAGTTTGATTGATGGTAACTTCTTATTTGCCTATAAACAAACCATGGAACTACTCGAACATTACACCTCAAACGATTTGAATGATAACTGGTTAACATTCTATCAAGTAGGTAAGTATATCAATCCCAATTGGTTTGACGGAGAGTCACAAGAGAAGTTGGATGTCTTACAGAAACAAGGTGAAATCTTAGCCAAAACATTATTGATCATGAATTCTAGTAATGAAAATTCCCAAACCGTTCTTCGCCAATGGACATTGATTAATGAACAAGTCAACGAATTCTATTCTCCTGATGAATTAGTCAAGATCAAAGATGTTAGTTATAAAACCACCAATAAACCAAAAGAAATAGGTGATATGGCTAAGGATTATATCCAAGATGTAACTGCTACAGGATCCAATGCCAGTGAGAAGATATCTAATATGTTTGTCTCTGGTTTGGGTTGGGCCATTGGTGCTAATAAATAGAAAATAAATAAAGATCAATATAAACTAATATAACTAGTATAACTCTATATCTGATAAGATATCAATTGTAATAGTTATAGTAAATAAATGTTATCTCCTTATATAGAATCATTTAATGGTAGCGCTTATTTTTCATCTGAAAAAGAAAATATATTATCTATAACATACACTTTAGTAGAGACACAAATATATGAATAAGCAGCAACCGATCAAGATTTGAGGTTAGAGAAGGTTTTAGCAATAACAAGCATAATAAATATATGACGAATACCCAGTTTATAAAGCAGTTGCTGAGCTATTATTCCCCAAGTTTGAGGTCGCGAATCAACCTGATGCTTTCAATCTCCAAAGACCATATCGAGAGAGACCCTAATGTGTTGAATGAAATCCAATGTGTTGACTTTAATAGTTCCTTCTCGGAAGAACATTCTACGATTAAAAATGATCAGTCTGAAAGTCAAGATTCGTTTGTATTTAGTGATGATGATGATATCTTAACTGCTGCTGCTAGGCATGACACAGCATCTCCTAAAATTGACAAGTTTGCTACAATGAATCCCATGGATTTTGCTAACATGAATCAGATCGACTTTAAGACCTCATCTCAACAAACATCTCCATTCAAATCAGTGCAGAAGTTAATGGATTCTCCAAAAAAGACGTTTGTTTCTCCTAAAAGGAATAAACGTGTAGCCTCATCTCCTATCCAAGAGGTTGTTAAAAAAATTGGCACGTTTGATAAAACTAATTTATTTAATGGTTTAGAAACGATTAAGTTTTCTAACGAAGATTCAACTGATGTTGAATCTCCCTTTGTTGTCAAAAACGAACTGAAAAATCCGTTTATCAATCCAGAATCAGTAATCAATAATGTCAATATAGAAACGGCTAAAAAGAACCAATTTGATATCAATTTGGCTGATACTTCAGTTTTTCAAGTCCCAAAACAAGCTCGAGCTTATTCAACCAAAGCTGGTGGTAATTCCACCATTCAATTGGCTACTCAAAAACCAATGGTCAACCATGATTCATTGCCCGATGGAGCCCAGTTAAAACAAGTGAAACCCATCATTTTGTCGGCAGAACAAGAATTCATCCTCCAACAAGCACTCAATGGAACTTCTTTATTCTACACCGGTTCAGCTGGTACGGGGAAATCGATTTTATTGAAATCAGTAATTAAAGCTTTACGTATTAAACATAAAGATAATGTCGCTGTCACCGCATCAACCGGTTTAGCAGCATGTAATATTGGTGGGATGACACTTCACAGTTTTGCTGGAGTGGGTCTTGCTAAAGGAGAGGTAAAGCATCTTATAAAGACATTGAAACGAAATAGAAAAGCGTTTAAAAGATGGCTAACGGTAAAGGTTTTAATTATAGATGAAATTTCCATGGTAGATGGCCATTTGTTAAATAAATTAAACGAGATTTCCAAAACAGTTAGAAGAAGTAGTTTACCCTTTGGTGGTATTCAAGTAATTGCCTGTGGTGATTTTTATCAATTACCCCCAGTGGTAAACAAATATGGGCCAGATGGAACGTATATGACAAACCCACCTGAAGCATTTTTCTCGTTTGAAAGCGAAGCATGGAGGGAAATTATCGAGCAAACCTATATGCTTCAAGAGATTTTCAGACAAAAAGGTGACCAAAGGTTCATTGATATGTTGAATGAAATGAGAAACGGTAATGTTTCAGATCACTCTGTGGAAGAGTTTCAAAGATTGAATAGACCAGTTAAGTGCCCAGCTGGTATAAATCCGGCTGAGTTATTCGCAACACGAGCAGAAGTGGATCGTGCCAACAACATGCGATTGAACAAGCTCCCAGGAAATGCACAAGTCTATAGTGCATTTGATGGCGGAAGTCTACCAAATCCCAAAAGACAAGATGTGTTACAGGGCTTTTTGGCTCCACAAAAATTGTTTTTGAAGAAGGATGCTCAAGTTATGTGTATAAAGAATTTTGATGAAACTTTAGTTAATGGATCTTTGGGTACAGTCGTGGACTTTATGGATAGAGATACGTATTTAAAAGCACAAATGTCCCAAGATCCTGAAACACAACTGAATGACTCTGATTATATTTTTGAGTCGTCAGCGAATCTCAGTGCTGCCATAGAAAATAATGAAGCGGATAAAATAGCCAACGCTGAATCGGAAAACAAACAGAGAAAAAAGAGCCTTGCTCAGGATATCGATGCTTGTTCTCAAAACAAAAAGTACCCTTTGGTGAGGTTCATGCTTCCCGATGGTGTAAATACTCGTACCGTACTTATGGAACCTGAACTGTGGAGTATAGAGGACGAAGAGCAGCAAGTATTAGCATCTAGAACACAGCTTCCATTGATACTAGCTTGGTCACTCTCAATTCATAAATCCCAGGGACAAACTTTGCCTAGAGTTAAGGTAGATTTAAGAAATGTATTTGAGACTGGTCAAGCTTATGTTGCTCTTTCCAGAGCTGTGTCTCGAGAAGGGTTGCAAGTTTGCAATTTTAACAGGTTCAAAGTCAGATCACATCCAAAAGTTATTACTTTCTATAAGCAATTGGCTTCTTTGAAAGATGTAGATCAGCGTCGGGGTCAAACTAAACTAAATTTCCCTTCTGCTCACCCAATGTGAGATTTTTATATTAGACTTTTGGTTTAAGGTGGGGTAGGTAATTATATACGGTAATCTATAAATGTAATATATATACAAGTGTCAATAGTTCTTACATCTTTTCTTTAGATTTAGAACTTTGTAATGCAGTTTTAATTTGAGTAGCGAAATTTACATCAATGCCAATAGGGATCTTGCGTCTAAGTTGCAAATCATCGGTAAATGTTTGGATATTCGATATTTCGGGGATCTTATTGTAAAAGATTAATTCACTAATCTTTTTGAGATCTTGGTTGATAATGTTTTGGTTTGATGTCAACCCATTGAATGTCAATATTAAGTTCGTTTCTTCAGAAGCGGATGAGTTCAATTTAGACATGTAATATGGTATCAAGCTACCAATAGGATCATTTATACCAGATATGTTATCTTTGGTGCTGCTGCAGGGTCTTGCCAACGCTGTTTGATACAAGCAAGCATCTAAGCCAGTGACAATCATGTTGGAGAACCCCAGTAAGGATTGTCCTATCAATTGAGATGTAGTCATAATAAGGTATGTATCATCAGTGGACGTGAGCGATTGGGAAGAATCGTAGGCAAGGAATTTGATTTTTGGTTCTGCGGGTTGAAGCTCATTCAATACCGAACAAATCCTGTTCACATCTATACAACTAGGAACAATGACGACAGTAGATGCGTGATTATCGGTTCTATTTCGATAATTGACAATTGTGCTATTAATCAATGCAGCCGTTTGTTGATAATCAGATTGTGATTTTTCGATATATTTATATTTCAAAAATGACTTCTCCAAATTTTTTGGGTTATTCTCACTAATTTCAAGTTGTTTGTCCATCATTTTGTTGATTGAATGGTTTGATTTAACCTTCCAGACTAAATCCTTCATGATGGGTTCATTTGGCAACTTTTCATTCGTCATTCCAATGGTTAAATAAGTGTTCATATTGGGAAACTTACTCTCCCCATAATTACCGACTGTAATCAAAGGACGTTCATTCTTTTTAAATTCTCTTTGGCTGTCATTGAATCTAATTAATTTTTCCACAAATGCATTTTGGGGATCATCAATTTTGTTGATACTTTTCATCCCCTTCTTCTTCAAAAGATTAACATAATTTTGGTTCAATTCATTATGATACGATGATTCACTATGTACATTTTGTTGTGATTCGATTGCTGAATTGGTGGAAATGATTTTGTTTGTATTATTCTTCATGGCGAGCATTTGCTTGTAAGGTTCATTGTTGTTAGCGAGAAAGCAATATTGGATGGGTTTATAAAGAACTCTTCTTGATTCCTTCTCTATTCTTTTTGAATCGTCTTTATAGAGTTCCCTGGTACGTTCTAATCTTTTGTTGATAATTCTTTTGAAAGTATTCAAATGAAAGTCTTGTAGTCTTTTAATCTGGGTTTCCATTATATTCCTATATTTGCCCTTTTTCCCATAAGTTTCAACCAAATGATCTCCATCGAGATCAGTTGTTTTAAGAAACAAATCGAAATCATCCACCGCAAGGGTTTTTATGTTTGACAAACCTTGCATGTTTAATCTCTGATTCTTGCCATCCATGATTTTTTCAAATTGAGAGAGTGTCGTTACAATCATTTGCGTTCTCAAAGACAGACCTGGTTCAAGACTACTCGTTACTTGGGTATGCGGTTTGTTTGAATAAAGGAAATCGACAGTTAAAGGAACTCGAGTCAAAGAATATTTTCGATCAAAAGAGTCTTTGTTTTCAAGAACTAGCTCTCCTGGACAACAGTCTTCAGGTATTCCAGTCATTATGAATTCAATTAAAGATTTATATTTATCCACCAATTCGTCGGTTGGCACAATAACAACTGAGTCGTACCCATGTCCTTTTGCAGTCAAATACTTATAGTTTGGCGTTTTTGTCAATGAAACATTCAATAAATATGTAATCAATGCCAAAGTCTTTCCAGTCTGAGTTTCACCTCTCTGAAGCACACTATAGTTCGATTGCAAAATCGACAATAATTTTCTTTGATCAGCAGTTGGCTCAGTATTTTCAATAGCATACTTTCTTTCGCTGGGATTTATCAAATCATTTATCCTTGCTTGTAGATATGGCAATATTTCATAATTGGTGAAATCACCATCTTTCAATAAAACTTTGGCTTTGGGTTTTCTATATTTTGGTCCAGTCTTCTGTCGTATAACTTGTGAATGCAATTTTCTCAATGATAATTGAAACAGTCGTATCGTACCAGCAGCACTCTGCTTGGTAGATCGAAACATCTGTACTAATCACTATTTATGGTATATGCTATTCTATGAGATGGATGCGAAATTTTTATTTTCTATGTAAATTTATCTCCGTTTATTTCCAGCTATACAGAATTCCTTCTAATGGGGATTAATCTCAGTTCAGCATCTCTTAATTGTGATTTACCCACCATACCGGCAACATCTGGCAACTTTCCTTCACCTTCCCATTTTGTTAACAAATCATCAGCATAAGATAACCCTATATGATAGATCTCATCAAACTTTCCAAAATCAAGGGTAGCATAGTCATCTATGGGTGGACGCATGTATATAATCCCCGGCATTTTCTTTACTTCCTCTAATGCATTTACGCTGGCGACGTATGCCAACCTCATTTGAATATCCATCATATTAGGAACATTTGGCTGTTTGGAGAATGGGTTCCAACGGTTGAATATAACCCAAAACCCAGATAAGGTATCACCATAGTTCTGAGGTGTTCGATCATCGATTGACCCAACATCAACTGCGATTATATATTTAGCTCCTTTCTTCTTCATTTCCTGGACGGGTAAATTATCTAAGTACCCACCATCGAGTAGCATACAGCCATTATAAGCAATTGGAGGCAAAAGACCAGCAAGGGACATTGACGCTCTAATAAATCTCCAGCAAAATCCAGTTTCATGAATATCCATGGTTGAGTTGGTAATATTGGTTGAATTACAAAAGTATTGTAACCAGAAATCTTCAATTTCAAAATTGCCAAATATTTTCCAGATACCACGATTGAATTCATATCCGGTGATATATGAAGTCACTGGATATGTCAAGTCCAATGCCAATCTCCACAAAGCTGCGATTCTTTTAGAAAACTGTTTGGCTCGACCATATATTGTAACAGTATTATAATCCTTAGCATACAAACCACCAACTAATGAACCGATAGATGTTCCACCAATTATGTCAATTGGAATACCATGTCTTTCCAATGCCATCACCACCCCGACATGTGATATACCCCTCGCACCCCCACCACCTAAAACTAAACCGACAGCTTCATTAGAGAGGATCCTTGCAAGTCTTAAGAAATCATTCTTATGTGGTTGAGTAACATCTATAGTTTGACTTTTACGTAAAAGGTTTCGATTCAATTTCACAAACGAGGAAATCGTTTTCATTTTAACTGCTTCAAATGGACTATTCTTATTGATACGATCCGCTAGTTCTTGGAATACTGATTTATTTCGTTTGGATTTCAATTTATCAGCTTGGGTTCGTGGAACTTCCATTGCAATGTGATGGTGTCCTTGTACCCATAATCTATTCTTTAACCAAAGACTTGTAGATCCTGGTAACACATTTTTATCGGGATGAAGTAAAATCAAATCGGTTCTTGCTGTGGTTTTCAAGTTGACCAAAAGCCGTTCATAATCTCCAAAACCTACAGCAACCGTTTCATCTTCTGCGTCCGCCAATAACAAGTTACAATCACCTTGTGAAATACATGTAGATGTCCAATTCGATTTCAAAGATGAATCACAAACATAGACTACAGTATCATATTCTTCTTCCAAATACGCAAAGTAACCACTCAACTTCAACTGACCCAAACGATCATCAAATGCGTGTCTTCCCAAATGTGTTAAAGTCGACGCTTGGTCTAATGCAATGACCTTACGGCCAATCTCTCTAAATGCACTCACTAATTTATCAGCAAATTGTCGGACAGGCAAACCACTTACTGTAGGTAAGATTGTGATCGTTTTGTAATCACAAGATATACTAGCAGTCGTATTGGAGAATTTACTGTTTGGTAATTTATAGGTATTTGAATTCGACAAAACTTTATTGGCAACAATTCTTGACACCTTAACCATAATTGATGGATTTTGAACAGACAACAACTCAAACAAGGTTCTTGGAATTCTTGCTGTTTCAGAGTCTCTAACAGCAACCAATGACGTTGTTCTTCTTGATGCCGTCAACACTTCTACTTCTCCTATAGATTCGCCATGCCCATACTCTCCAACTACTTCAATATTCTCATTCAGCTGGTCAGGTTTATAGGTTGTCGATTCATCTATCAAATTATTGTCGTCTTCAACAGCCTCATCATCATCGTCTTCAGATTTGCCCTCGGAAAGATTCCTAATTACTCTGAATCGTCCATTTAGTACTACATGGAAGCCATTTGCCATATCCCCCTGCGAGCAGAGAAACTGCCCTGCTGGAATACGACACCACTCCAACGCATGATCAATTGTTAATATTTGCTTAGAAAGTAAACTCTTCAATTTTGTAGCAACCGGAAGTTGTAAAAAGTAGTATCTATCCATCAACTTTGAATACTCTTCTTTTGGAATATGAGCAACTACGGCCCCGCCTGCGGGTGAAGTTCTAATCGAGACCAATGACCTAAAACCAACTACTGAAGATAAATACCCCGCTAAACCCCCTGGACCAACGCTATAGATTTTTGAGGTTTGTTTGGGGGATTTTTTACCCTGCTGTTCGTTAACTCTTTCATGTACTATATCCAACTCTCCATCAATGACGTAGTAAAGTCCTGATCTAAATGATCCCTGCTTCACGATAGTAGTATCGGGGCCAAAGTACTTGATCTGTACTACATTGGAAAATTCACATTTGATTGTATCGAAATCCTTACTTACCGATGAAATGCTCGATTTACGACCTGGGTTTTGATTTGCAGCTAGGTGATCTGACGAGCTTAAACGAGCTAGTGGTGATGGTTCTTTAACATGGGATTGGCTGACTGTATTATAGAGTTTGGTCGAGGGATAACTTGTCGAATTCAAGAACGGACCAAAGCCGTGAAATGTATCATCATTTGCGAAAGCGGTCATGGATGAATTCCTCGAAGACATTTGCGAGCTGATATTATTAACGACAATATTTTTCTCGTCTATGCCAATCAAGTTGAATATATTTTCGACAATTGCCATTCTTAAAGTTTGATCTTCTGTTTCTTCCAAATCATTGGAGAAATTGTTTCTTAAATCTTCAAGTCTAAGGGCGCTACCCTGGTAATTGAAATAGTCCAACTTACCATTGGACGTGCTACTTCCAATTGAACTAACTGAAGCCTTTCTCTGAAACTGAACTGAATCTGGTTTTCTAGAAATTGGCACTGAAGATAATAAATCCCCGGAAAATGTTGATTTTGATTTTGACTCCAACGTGACATATCTACTTGACTGGTCCCGCTTTAAAGGAGCCCTCAGTTTTGTTTGTTTCAACGGAGGAAACATATCTCCATCGAAGTCATCATGGGAATTAACTTTTTCCATGACACCATCATGTAAATATCCTGGCAAGTTCTTGACTTCATGATTTAATTGAATTTCAGTATCGAAGATTTCTCTTGTCAAGCCGAGGTAATCATGAATAGTGCTAACTGTCACTTTATACAATCTATTGAGAACCATAGTGACAATATGTGAAGTAGCCTGGGGGAATTTTGCTTGAACTCTTTGGAAAGCTGTGTGGGGTATAATAGCAATAGTTGCACTAGTAGAGTCGTATTCTTGATAAGGACTGGCCTTAGGTTTGGCAACAACTTCAGGGTATTCCGGGGCAAAACCCTCGATTTCTGAATCTGGAGACATCGGTGATTGTTCCCCAGACAAAACAGGATTCTTAAACCCCTTTGCAGGAGATTTGAATAGGTCTAAAGTACTTATTAAAGAACTCAAAGATGAGCCAGGTTTAACTTCATTTAGTAATTGATACCTTTGATCTCCCACAATTAATACATCGTCTTTTTCATAACTCATTTCATTAGTATTGTGCTCATTACCTAAGGTCGATGATTTTGTGTAAATTTGTAAAATGCCATCAACTACTATAGAGAAGCCCAAATTTTCATCAAGGTACAAGACCTCATCTGCAGAAAGTTTCTGCGTCGTCATACTTTTAGTTAATTCATGGAACACTGCAGGTTCGAGGTATCCAAATACTTTGATTGCACTTAAGAATTGGTCTAAGTAATTAGTAGTCGATCGTTTCTGTAACCGCTTTTTATTATCGACCAAACCAATATTTTTGATCTTACTTGAAGTAGTGGGAGCTTCTGGTTGTGGTTTGGTATTTTTGGAATACCTACTTAAATAAGTATATCGAAAGATTGTGAAACATAGTCCAAAAATGACCAACACTGAAACTATTATCGATGAAAATGAAAGTGATATTTGAAAATTGGAATTGAATTGAAACATGCTGATTAGACGATATGGAATCAAACTGAATGTGATTGTTTTATTTTTATCAAAAAAAAGGTAATTTTATATTTTTGTGGAATTGAAATTAATGAGATTGGTTGTAAAAGATGATATCTAGGAGTGGAGTGATTTGAGAAGTGTGTTGTCGCGTCAATGATAATAATCCTATGCTATGCTGTAAATAATTCAATCTATACTATAATCAGATGCTCCACAAAATAATCCATTGTGCAGGCACTAACAAATTCTGACTTTACAAACTTTAGAACTACAATTACTGATTATACCATAAGAATAGTCTAGATTTATATATAATATATGAGTATATAAAGAATAAACAATCACACAATATTAAGCCACTAAAAGTTTATCAGGGTGTACCTAAAACCAGCAATACATTATAATATAGTTAAACTGTAATCTATGCTCGCTAGTGTTACTGTTCAATACTCGCTACGCTCGCATTGCTCGTTTTAATCTTTCTTTGCGGTCGCTTGAGGGGCTTCATCAATCTCATAAGGTAAACATCCAAATCTATGCAAGATACGTTCTATACCATCCATACCTCTTACCAATTGGGGTAATTCTGGACCATAACTGATTCTGACATAGTTATACCAGATAATATCATCTAATCGTGATAAATTCTGGGGATTAATCAAAAAGAAAAACCCAGGCACAACAATGGTTCTTTCGTGTAAACATTCATGGAAGAACCCCAAGCAATTTGAAAGTTTATTTGGCAAATGGGCCAAATTCAACCAGAGATAAAAAGTCGAGTTTGGAGTGTGGGTTGAACCCTCACCTTGATCGAATTTGAATCCCATTTTCGTCAATCTGCCAATAATATAATCACGCTTCATTTTGAAATGGGTTTGCAATGCCTTCATTTCTTGTCTGACAAAATCAGGTTTCAAGAAATCGACGGCGACATACTGGAATGGCGCATTCGATCCACCATCGATATACGAACCCGAGGAACTAAGCGAAGAAATATATTCCTCCGGCCCTAAAATCCAGCAAATTCTCCACCCCGGTAATCTAAACGCTTTCGTTAAACCATTCAAGATAAGCACAGGATCACGGTTGACGTCCTCGACAAATTCGGCCGAGGAGATTGACGAACCAGTGCAATCGTCATCGTAATAATAATGCGAATAAAACTCATCCATGATTAACAAACATTTTTCACGACAAATCTTGTGTAATTCGTAAAGATGTTGTTTAGTCATGCACTTACCAGTAGGGTTTCTAGGGTTGGAGGTTAACAATGCCGAAACACCTCTAATAAGTTCCTGTTTGATAATATCAATGTGCATTTGATAATTATCAGATTCTTGTAATGGAACTGGCAAGGGAGAGAAGTTCTTAAACAAAGACAACATTTCAGCATAGGCGGTATAATCGGGTAAGAAGAATGAAAGATAACAGTCTGAAATGATGGATGCAATACGGGTCAACCCAGCTCTTCCACCAGGGACAATACAGACATTCTTGTAAGTATATTTCGACTTTTTACCATGACGATAAGTCTCATTATAATAATTAGCGACTGCTTCACGTAATTCCTTTATACCAGCAGTAGGAGCATACTCTTTAGATTTATCAGTCACGGGAATAGTCTTGGGTCTTATAAACGAGCCAGGAATAGTATCACCATGTTCCGGGGCACCCTGTCCCAAATTAGACCATAATTCCTCTTCTTTATCGAAACCATACTCATTGGCTCTTTCTGTAACCCACAAAACACCAGTCGAAGACTGTTTGGTGTTCAAGGCCGGTTTGATAATTTCATTATTGAAATTGGCTTTGGGGATAGGTAAGGGAGAAGGATCCCTGCCTTCGGACCTACTCAATTTGGAAACCAATTGATTATGTTTATCTGGTTTTACATTCTTGAAAACATGTTGACTGGGAGTTCTAGAAGAGGGAACCCCTCTATCCAACCAATTGGACTGGAAGTAGTTTTGTCTTTCACCATGATTTCTGTCAGCATAACTCAAATGGGCTTGTGAACCCACACTAGGAGAAGGAGATGAAGGGCCAGACTTGGCCAATTCTAATAACGAAGAGGCAGATTTTCTTAAGGCAGGAGGTAAAGTCGATTCCAACTGTTCGAACTCATATAAAGACTCATCTTCAGTATCTGATCTAGACATGATTGTTTAATTGAATATAATATGCTATCTAACAATTATAAGACTCATACCCCAAAAAGGTCGTGGCTAGTGAAAAATACTATAACCAATAGTAATAATAAAATGGAAACATAAATGGAGTTAAATAGAAGTGAAATTGAATAGTAACAATAGATATATAGATAGTACTTTTTAAATCTTCATTTAAATTCCTTTCTATTCCAATTTCCTATTCCTATTTCCTATTTTTCTTGTATGATGTCATTGAATTGATCTGCGATGGAGAGAAAATGGGGAAATAGGAAGTACTATTAAGATAGAGAAATAGTAAGAAACAACAGAAATTGTCAATATGATCAGATAGATATTATGATTCTTATGGAGTATACTCTACAACTGTAATTATTATAATTTGGATCGAATCATTCTAATTTACTTGGTAATTTCAATCGTCCCCTCATCACTCGCATCAATTGTATAGTCGACAAGGTATTGATATAGATATCCTAGGAAAAAATAAAAAGAATGGAAATAGAATGTCATGAAAAGTTATAAATACCAATTATAATTATACTTATACTTATAATTATTGCTTCTATTTATTTCACTATTATCTTAACTAACCTTAATTTAGTCTCTCCAACTTTAATTCCCAATATATAATTTTTCTTTAAGCGATGATTGGTAGATGAACCCAAGAGTAGTCAGTAGTAGTAATTATAGTAGAGAATATATATACTAGTTAAAATAACAATCTATAAGTTATTCTTTCCTTTTATTCCTTTCTTCCACTTCCTTTTCTCTTTTACTGCACACAACTCCATTCTCTAGTTTAACTTAAACTTCTTTTTAGGCTGATTCTTATTCCTATACTCATCTTCTTTATGGGACAGAACTATTCACATATACATTCAGATGAACCACCCAAAGATGAGGATATGAACTTCCAGGATCAACCTCTAGATCACCAAGTTCCTTCATCGCTTTTCCTATCCCCCATCACTTCCAAAGATTCAACATACCATGTTGACCATGATCTTTCCCCGGTTTCTTCTGATGAGTCTGAAAGTACTGTCACCCAGACTTCTGCTACTGTCAACCCCCAAAAGAGGATTAAGAATTTAAAACAAAAGTTTGTTAGAAAGTTAAGGAAGGATAAATTGCCTGAGGTTGAGAAGTTGTCGTTGGATAATAAGGTTAAGACTAAATCTAAGTTGACAGAAGCTTTCAAAGCTAATGAGTTGTATGTTATTACCTCAAATGATCAGGAATTAGATAACGATCAAGAAATGGAACAGTCAGGAGAATTGCAATTCGAAGAGATGGAAGATGTCCAAAGAAATGAAGAAAATGATAAAAATTCCACTCCAGATAAACTGGATAAAAAGAATATTCATCTCTTTGGCTATTCGCCAAATCTGCCCAATGATTCAGACTCATCAAAATCTGATGACAGAAGACTTTCTCAAGAGTTACCTAGAAGATCTTCAAGATTATATGCTGATGATGGTCCTTTACCTAGAAGATCTTCTTCAAGAGATGATGGGCCTTTGAGAAGATCCCCTTCTCAATTAAGAGATGATCCTTCAAGATCTTCTAGAACCATCCCAACACAAAAATCATCTTCCCATTTGTTTGGCTACTCTCCTGATCGAACGGATAGAAAACAAAATATCCATCTTTTTGGTTATTCCCCAACTTCGGATGATTCCGATCACTCGAGAAAATCGTCATACAGTGAGGATTCAAGAAGACTTTCCCAACACTCACCTAAAGAGGAATTTAGAAGATCTTCGAGATTGTTATATTCTGACGACGGACCTTTACCTAGAAGATCTTCTTCTCAATTTAGAGATGATGGACGAAGATCCTCTTCCCAAGTAAGACCCGAGGATCCTTTATTTTCACGAAGATCCTCTTCTCAAGTAAGACTCGAGGATCCTTTATATTCACGAAGATCCTCTTCTCAAGTAAGAATCCCCAAAAGACCCTCGTTTCCCAATCGAAGATCTTCTTCTTATTTTGGTCACTCACCATCCAAATCATATTCCGGTACTCCCAATAAATCGCCTCAAGATATCAATTTCCGAAATTCATCTTCCCATTTGTTCTTAAACCAGTTCAAACAGAATCAGCTGCATCAATCATCAAGAAGTAACTCAGTCACTAACTTGAAAACTTTCAAACTACATCCTAATGAAAATGATGTTTTAAATCCAATCGATACATTATTATCCCAAGCCAACAATGAGTATCCTTATGCATCTTCGATTCTAAATGAAGAATTGAAAATTTGGGATACTAGTGAGACCCCAGATAATATTTCAATTGCAGATACCGTCGAATCAAGACATTCCGACGAGTACATGTCTGAGTACAATGAACCTACACCCGAGGAGTTGGAAGCTTCCCCTTTGCTATCTTTACCGTTGGAAATCTTGTACCGTATCATTGAAATTGTTTACCATGACGACCAAGTTTTATCAATTAATAGTAACTTGGAAAACTTTGCCAATACTATCCCATTTTTGACCAGAAGATTAAATCAACTATCATTATGTTTCCTTTACAAATATACTATTTTCAATCGACCCCATGCATTTGATAAATTCTTGAGAAATTTACAGGAGCATATTTTTATTGGTAAATATGTCGAATTTATGGACTTCCAACAATTCACCTCGATCGGTTTAGGTAGAACCGGGAGAATGATGCAAGAAATTCAAATGGTCACGTCACAAACTATCACGGAAGCATTATCTTTGACTCCCAATTTGATTGAATTCATGGCGTCGGAAAATATCCAAGACGATTTAGACGTCAATGTCCTCGATTATCTTTTCAATCGATTATATAAAATTCAAACTATTGATTTCTGTGGTGCTTCGTCAGAAAAATTCGTGCAAGCTTTTAGAGACTTAATTATCGATAATGATATGCCAGCCAAAAGTAATGACACGCAACCATTATCACCCTCGTTATCACCAACCATTTCACCAACAACTTCATCGACCAACCCTAACTTAATCTCTCCCATCGATTCAAACGAGGACACTTTAATCGACGAATCCATCGAACCTTTACTGTATGAAGAAAGGATTTCCAAAACTTCAAGTTTGAATAATTTATTCAAAATATCGTTTCATGATTGCACATCATTAACTCCAGAAGTATTCATCAAGATATTACCCCATTTGCATAATATTCGAAGATTGGATTTGAATCACACATACATCACCTCGGCGATTTTAAATCAATATTTACCTCATACTGCTAGATTAACCCATTTATCCTTGTCAAGGACATCAAAATTGACCACCAAAGATTTGATCAATTTCCTAACTCAACATCCTGCTGTGGCTAATAATACCTTGCAATGGTTAAATATTCAAATCGATTCTAATGTTGTTTCACCATTGAGTGATATTTATTTGAATTATACTTTAAAATATTTAAAAGCACCAAATTTGCAATATTTAAACTTGGGTGGATTGCCAATTAGGCCTACAACAATGAAAATTATTAGACAGAAATTCCCTGGATTGAAAAGTTTGTCAATTGCTCATGCTGATATAACACTCGATGTTTTGAATGAATTCATGAAGGATAATGAAAATATACGATACCTTGATTTATCAGGAATGAAATTGACCCGTTTTAATATTATCAGTTTGTTGAAACGTAATTTCTACTCAAATTTGGAAGCTATTGAGTTTGATTATAAAATCTTATATGAAGTCACTGCTGATGGAGAACATTTGAAGTCCATCCCGGAGCAACAATCTTTCCTAGAGCCAGTTTATACGCCTAATGTTTGGAAGTTCTACGATAATGAAGGTAGGAGGGCTTGGATATATAAGCTCGGGGAAGATGATCCATCATATAAAGATATCATAAATGGTACTTCCAATTTTAATCCATTAACTACTAATCTAGTGTATTATGATTTAGAAACGGGGAGTAAAATCACCACCAAATTCAAATCACCAAAATTTTTGATCTATGCTTCAAGAAAAATCAATTGCTCGATTGGATATATGAATTTACGAGAATGCAAAACCAAAAAGTATCTTGAGAATATAGATCAAGAAGATATATGGCCAGTTGAATTCAGTCAAAGAGGGATATATAATTATTATTCATTGAATGTGAAATGAGAATGCACTTACGACGATACATACAACATAATTTACATACTAATACACATGCATTAACCGAAATATGAATCATAAACATGTATGAAGAGATAATGATTTATGCGAGATACATCAAGATCTGGGAATGGAACCTAAACTGTACATCAGGGTTGTAAACAAGTCACTACCTGTCTCCTTATGTAAGCAAGTTAAATGGTTATAAAATCAAGTAAAATAGGTTAATATATAAATATAAAGCAAACCATAGCTAGTTATACCTAACTTAAATATAAATACAATTTTAATATCTTTGCCTGATTTACTTTCTTCACTCTATGATAAGAAATACTTACTTTTACAAGTGGAGGATTCGAACTCGAGATGTGTGTGAGGGATCAGTAGTAGAGTAGAAGAATCGGAACCAGAAATATATATATATTTCTACAATCTTAGGCAAATTGCAAATTTGTTAACATTAGACAACCAACAACTAATAGGGGTTTTTTCGGTTCCCCTAAAATTGTGCGGTCTAGTTTATATGGTAAAATAATTGTATATAGATCGAATTACACACCTTAGAAAGAAAAAAAAGAAAAAGAGAGGATAAGAATTATAAGACTTGTAAAGAATTAAACACCATGGCCAACTAGTAATTGTATAGTTTTCGCAACCATTTGTGTAGGCACAAATCAAATAACCAAACAAATACAAAAGAATATACCATTAAGTACTGGTTCTAATAAGCTCCAATATAGTAACCTAAAGGTTAACAACCGGTTATATTGGAATGCGGTCTAGGATCTAGTATAATAAAATAACAAATCTATTATTATAACTAAAAACACAATAAATAGTAAGACATAAAATAGGATAAAATATAGATAAAGAGTTGAGAATAATGCTGATTGATTGAATAAATAAGATATTCTTCAATAGTCTAAATTAGCTTGCAGGTGCATATTCTCTGAAGCAAAATTGCATGATTAGTTCATGCTTCTAAATATTATAGATATCGGAAGAGTAGCCGATATTATAATAGCACGTGGTAAGTATCAAGTGGCAGACTTTGAGTCAAAGTCGTCGTGAACCACGACAATAACAAATACATAAAACCACAAGCTTCAATCAAGGCATATCCATATCCTCTAATTCCTTAAGCCCTTTATAATACTTTTCACTATGTATTTTGTTGATTAAATCGATATGATCTTAGACTTGCTGACGACACCTAGCAGCATTGTATCTTACCCACTCCTCAATCGTCATATTTGCTTCTTCTTCAGGCATATGGGAAATGAAATTGGTCAATTCACTATCGACATCATCATGGAGTTCGTTCTCGTTATCAACTATTGATCGTAAGTAGTCGGACGTTTGTTGCATTTCTTGTCTTTCGGTCAATAGTTGGGAAACTGGATCGATGGATGGCTCTGGTGATGGATTTTCTTCTTGTTCTTCTTCGATTCTGTCTTCAATCATGCCTATTTCCCTTTCATTGCCACTGTCAGCCTCTCTCCCGCAACTGTGAGTTTCCGGTTCTTGCTTTTCTGAACTGGCCACAGTAGATTCTTGGGCAACCTTATCTTTGTCAATATTAATTTGTCTTTCGAGGCCCTTTTCCTCGTCGATACACATTTTATTGCCAATGATCGGCGAATTTGTCTCATTCGTGCTCTCCGTATCTTCTTAAATAGCTTCCATTGGATCATTTTCAATTTTGTTGGATTTAAAGGCAGCTCTTCATCATTATCAACATTAACACCATCATCAATTTGATCGGACTCGCTTTCTCTGTTTTCTTTCGTGTCGATCGTTGGTATGGGTGCATCCATAGTATCAACAACCATCGCAGCTACTTCTGCAACCAAGTGATCCAGTTCATCGGAATCGTTGAAATTTTCAAGCTGTTCAACATTAGTTTGTTTGACAGTTTGTTTTTCCTCTGGTGAAGCTGCTTGTAGAGGTCGAATTGGATCAGATTTCTCATTATTAGACTTAAAAGCATCATCCATTAATTTTTTGTCCTTCTCGCCGTCACTTACAGCCTCTGTGTTTTCAACAGATGCTGCTTCACTGATTGCATCTGATAAAATTTCTGAGCTGATTTTCAGATTCAGTGTATCCTTATCTGGCAGATAGTTGGCACTAATTTGCTTTACCGTATCGAAATTATCGGCATAATCATCCAGACCATCAGCAGTACCTTCCCTCTCAGATAAAGAGTCATCGATCAAGTCATAAATCATACTAGAGGGATCAGCATCTATATCGCATTCTTCTTCTACTACTTTGGAACTGTTCGAAGCAAATCCAGATATTTTGCTCTTTGACATGGTCACAACTTCTTCGTTGCTTGCTTCTGAGTCATTCGCTTTCAATTCAGACTCGTTTCCGCTGGCTGCTATAACTTGACTCATATCGTCATCAGAGGAGATGAGATTAATAAATATTTCCTCTTTTGGTTTCGCATTCGGTGGCAGCTTATGTGAAATTGGAGTTTTTCCAGTATTGTTTCCGGTTTTCTTAGGTTTAGATCCGGATTCCATGTAGCTGTCATCGCTTTTCAGATAGAGGCTCAGTGTGTAGTCAGGATCCTTATTGATTTTGGATGAAGCAATTGGTTTTGATATCCCACTCCTAGTTACCCTTCTTTGGGGCTCATCTTTCGTGACTTTTGATCGTTTAGTACGACTTTTTGATCTACCTCTACCATCAACTTTCATTGCCAGCTTTAATGTAGGTTCCCATGACAGATCTACCAGTGATGTATCAAAGATACTTTTTTTAGGTGACTCGCTCAAATTTGGTGTTCTTTTCCTCGGTTCATTCTTCATGCTCCTCCGCGATACAGTGCCAGATATGAGTCTCCTTGGAGTAACTTCGTGCTGCATTACAACATTTGAGTCCAGAGATTCCTTTTGATCAAAGGTTGTGGGGTTCAAGTTGGGATTCTTCTCTAGATCAGCAATCTTTGTATCGCGATCATCTTTCCTCTTCGATATCAATTTCAATCTCCTAGGACGTTTACCTGCCTTTCCTTTTTGTTTTGATCGAGTCTCTTTCGTTTGGTCGATGCCCTTGTCTACACCAGCACTGTGATCGACTTCGACCTCTTTCCCTTTCTCGCTGGTTTGAGTGTCGGGTATCTCAATTATTTCCGTAGAAGTGTGGGCTTTACTTTCGTCATTCAGCCTGGTATTCTTTTCAGCAGCATCAATATTGGTGGAAGGACTATCATCCTGTGAATCTTCAATCTTGGATTTATTCTTACAATTTCGTCTAGAAGTGGGTCTAATTTCAAATGGTAAAATTTTAAGCTTTTTGTTTTTGGATCCTTTGCTCTCTCTCTTTCTTTTGCGCTTCCCTTTCTTTCGATCAACATTATTTTCAATCTGCGATTCGCTTAAACTTTTTGTATTATTCTCAAACAGGCTATCAGGTGAGATTGGTGCAAGTTTCTCAACAGTTTGGGGCTCTCTTGTCGCTGCTGCTTTCAAATCCTCGGTATCTAAATCTGCTCCTGGAACGCCTAAGAAATCCCTAGAACCCTGTTGCATATCCTGAGGTATTTCTATTCTGGAACTCTCCAGTCTCGTTGGTTTTGATAAGGCAAGCTCTCTGGGTGATTCTTTATTGGCTGACTTCAGACTTACAGTTTGGATATCTTCCAAATCGTGAACTTTTTGATCTTGCACGTCTACTTGATTATCATCTTGATTAACGACAGTAGTATCAATACCAGCATCATCCTGACCAATTCCTTCAGACACGTTCGAAACAATTTCAATATTCATTTCCTTTTCATCATTCAATATTTGTTTAACTCCTTTTTTATCTAAGAAATAACAATATCTATTCGATGTCTGATGTACTTGGATCGGATCATCATTCGCTTTCCAGTCCGTGAAGGAGAATCCACAGTAAATACAAATGACTTCATCGATAGATGATTTATTATAAATGAATCCTGCTTTAGCCAAAGATTTACTGGAAATATTAGCAGTCTTCTGGATATCATGGAAGAATCTTGGTGCAGTCAGAGATCTATTTTTCTGGAAATCTTGGATGTATGCTTTTTTATAAAACTTCACTCTGTACTTGATTGCACTTTCTGACAAAGGATCTGCAATACGTTCAGCTTGGTTCTTAAAATATGCCACGATAGAATCTCTGGGTTGTTGGTGTATAGTATTAGCAACGTAGTCTAAAGATACAATACATTTAGGGTGGTGTTTATTGTGATTTTCGAGAACTGCAGTTACATCTGTAACGACATATTCAAATTTGTCACAGTAACCACAAGAAACATAATTGACACCATGCTTAGGAGTATAGTAGAAACCATGAGACACCAAACTCTCAACGAGGTTTGAATCATTATTATCGCTCCATCTAATTGATTTACCACCGTTTTTAATTGCAGTCTCAAAAGAGGTCTTCCGTCCGATATGTAGTTCTTTACGTAAATTTGGATGCATTTTAACTTTAATCTACTGGATGTGATCTTTGTCAAACTATAATCTCCTGGATATTATCTTAGTTTCCAAACTTCAAAGGGGTGGTGTGATTCTACCACCAACAATTTTTAGCGCGATCTCAAAAAATGTGTCAATTTGAATTTTGTGGTATTTGCATGAACCAATGACCCCGGGCGAAATAGATTCGCTAAATAATCAGATCAAGTTCTTTTTCCAGGGAATCGCCAGCAACACGTTAATTGCACTAAAATCGAAGGGAGGTTATGGTTTACTTGATATCCAAGTCCAGCTCCAAGGTCGAAGGGCAAAACAAATTTATTATGTCTTGACAGATGAAAATAACTGGAATGTAAAACTTTTTAGGGATAAGATTCAACAATATATCAATGAGAATGCGTATATTTCAAAAGAGACGAAACAAAGGATAGCAAAATTCTATCCCCTGGTAATCAAGTACTCATGGTACAGTTTTTTGACAGGAAAGCGTATACCACTTAAAACTACGACTGGCAGAAAACTGAAACTGAAGTAGAACTCACTCAAAGATCATTTCGCAAGTAGTGGTGAACCGTCTTCAGAATCGGAAATAATCATGCTTCAAGCGTGGTTCAGCATCACTTCTCCTAATGATTCAACTCCAGCTAGAATGTTGCCTGCAACGGAAAACAAGTGGGCAATGATAAGTGAACATCCACCAAGCAGGGACGAATGGCAAGATCATATGGAACCAATTGATGAGCAGACATTTAAAAGACGCTCATACAAGGAAAAAAAGGGAACAGATAATATTATCATGCCCGACGGTTGGAGTCAAGAATTGAATCTCAACCAGAAAAACTGGGAATCCATCTGGAAAAAACTTGGCCATATTCAAAGTACGAGACCTGGAGCTATTGAAGAGTTACATCGTTTTATTTTGGGCCATAGAAGACATTACCCAACCAGCGAAACAAAGATTTGTCCACATTGCTACATCCATTTGAACCCAACAGAATCAGACGACAAAATCCGAGAAGGGAAATACAGAACCCATATTTACTTTCAATGTCAAGTCAGTGAAGACTTATGGGCCAAATTAGGACCGAAAGAAATTCCACTTACCGAAAGAAATATCATCGACAACCAACAACTAACCACTGACCAATACATCAATATAAATCGATACCTCTTAGCTATTCTTCAATACAAAAAGGAAGGATTGCTACGACTAGCGGACGGGGCACAACCACAAGTAGTGTCACCAAATTTGTTCAATTCCTGGGTATCAAAATTCAAATCAAACTTAATTAGCTATTGAGTTTGGAAAAAGCAAAATCAAATTACATACACGTTAAAAAAGGGCTAATTGCCCATAGGGGTTTTTTCCATTGATGGTTCCCCTAAAATTGTGCGGTCTAGTCAATAAAATTAATTACCCCAGCATATTTGTAAGCGGTAGATCCTGATTATTATTCTTGGTCTTGTTATTGTGAATATTAATAATTTTATTGACTCACGATACTTTCATTAATAATCAAAGTGACTCATAGTGATAGTAGCTATATAACTATAAGATAAAAATTTAACAACTTCACTAAAATAATCGACGATATAGCCAGTACCACCTCAACAATTCTGCGAGTTTGGTGTTGACGTTTTTAGGCCAAATCAAGCCATTCAAGGTGCCGGTTAATTTGACCCCCAAAACTTTACGAGCTTTAAATCCCAAGGAGTACCGGTTAAGGCATTGGTGTAACACCTATTAATAATCATACTGACTCTCGAGATGCTTTCGGAATTCACCGAATGGTCCTGGAGGAGTCCCTTGTTTCACCAATGGTGAATCTAAGTGTGCTTTTGGATACACCATTTCATCGTAAGTGGTCACGAATTCGTTTTTATTTCCATCATACTCCCAGTATATTCTATTAAGCATTAAGAATTTTAAATTAGGTAAAATCTTCCTAATGTACTTGACTATTGGTATACACTGATGAGTGAGATATATGGCCACTAAATTATCAATGAATAACTCGGGATCGTCTAAATTCCACCCACTGTGTAACCAACGCTTGTTCCCAGAATATATGGGGTATTCATCCCAATCGGGTGTAGTATCTCTGATCGGAGTGAACACTGGTCTATCCACTCGTAATTTCTCTAAATTGGCTTCAATGATCCCAAACATCCGTGATGCCAGAGGCGATACATCATATACGAAATTCACGCCGTGAATGAACATTCCCAATTTTTCCAAAACCAAGTAACAGCCCCAACATTTACATGTATGTAATATCGAATGCATAACCCCCCCCCCCCCCCTTTTGTAATAGATAAAACTGACGAAAAAATCATAAATGTGTAACACCCGGAGACTCTTCCTTATCAACGATGTTTTGGGGAAGAAGTCAAGGAAGATTGTTTCGAGATAATTGTCATCTTGTCGGTTCGCAATCGGCTGTATTTGTCCATCAAATTTGAATTCATACGTTTTGAAATCGATAAATAAATTTTCCAATTTTTTGACGCTATTGATCAATTTACCCATTGGTTGAATTACATCGGAGATGAAAGCGGGTAAATCTTCCTCAGAAAATCTCTCCAAAGTCAATGATGAGACTTTGCAATCATTTTGTTTGAAATAGTCCAGCCAATCTTGGAAAAATTGAGGGAAACAATGGCAACCCTGTGAATCACAGTCTGATTCAAGTGTTAAGTGAGTTAAATACGTCAAGTCAATGCGATCGTATATTACTGCGAAGCTCAACCGTTTGTCTAAATGTCTGAAAGTATCAAAAGACTCATCAGCCCGGAATTGCATGAAATCATCTTCATCATGTAAATGATTGACATTCAATCCCCTTAGCTTCAATTTCTCCTCGACATGGAAACATTTCAACACTTCAAGACCCAATTCGTGGTTGGTGCGGCATGTCAATCGTTGTAAAGAATTTAAATATTTAAATTTCGGATTCATTAAATCAATCAATTTTCGTTGGCCATTTTCATCAATTAAATCTTTTTCATTCAAGGATAAATACAAATCAGTAACATTGGCAGGTACAATTGGTTCATACAATTGGCTAATTTGCAAAGCAAACAACTTGTAAATCTTTTTTCGAATGGTTTCAATCGACGAATACTCGATCATCAAATCGAGATCACTGACATTGTGATAGGTAAAGGCAATATTCATAAATTTCAAGTCAGTACAATATTCTCCGAAAAACCTATACAATTTGCTCTGAATTATATGGGTTTGTATGTCACCTACACCACAAAGTTCGAATGTAAACAATTTAAACTTGGGAATTAGGCTTGGATTCACTATTAATGATACGACAAATTGTAACAATTGACGCAAATCAAATATAATGGAACTGTTCAAATACCTTAAGCCGGCTGCTTGAACATATTCTTTTCTACTACCTTCGTACTTCAACGGGAATTCAGGTTTCAATTGCACCATGACCCGTTCATACAATTTACTAGTAGCCAACTCATATATTTCCTGGTTTAACAACAGCAACAAACACAAATCGTATTGGCCAACAAACAACAACACATCTTGAAATACTGTTTGCGGTAGAACATTCAATATATAATCACGCCTTTGTTCAAGCGTCTTGTGGTTGTACGATATACGTCCAAATCGGATATCGGATTCTTGTCGTTGTTCAGCAATTTCTTTAAGATGGATTTCCAATTCACCTAGTGTCATCCTAGTCAATAGATGATCAGTAGCATCCTCGTCAGTCATCTTGTTAATCTATCTATAGCTGATATAGTTTGGCTAAGTCCAATATTGCTAGACCAGGTATATGGTTGGTGAAGCTACACTGTCGTGGGAGGCTACTATTTCTTCTGAAAAGATGTGGTTTAAGTGTTATGAGAGTCGAGAACTTTCCAGGTGGTCTGATTTACCACCCCACTTTATTTTCTTGAATCTTCATAATAATCACAATGTTGAAAGTAGTCACATACAAATCTAACCCCTTGTGGGGTAATATTTGTACTATTAAGTTTCCACTTTCTACTATTATGGAGTATTCATCTAATCTAGTTAGTTACTAATTACTGTATTTAGTTTATTAGTTCAGATATTAATATATTGTCTATTAGTCTGATAGGTCTTAAATCTATGTTTCAGAGCAGGGTTGTGTTACCTTTGTATTTTCTATTGTATCAATCTAGTTGCTATTGTGTGTCAAAGTTCAGTTTAGTTAAGGGACAGAGTTATTCGGGTTTAGTTGAAGTGGTCCTTTTATTTGGTGGTGTGTTGCATTTTGAATCTATTGGTTCTTGTACACGACATACACGACATACACGACCAAATTTTGCAGCCAACCGAAGGTAACCGAAGGTTCAACAAACGCCAAATGTCTACAAAGCTAGACATATAACCAACCTACAAGCTTAATTGAATTTGTGGTTTTGTCCAACTGCTTGCTTTAGTCTAATTTCGAGAAATCAGGGTATGAAATTCGTTCCACCAAAACGATTTATACATTGTAGAGTAACAATTGTCAACTATTAGCAGTATCGAGAATACCAATTATACTGACTAAATAAATGCTCAATCGAAGCTTAGGTATATAAATGAAATATAGACAGCACCTAGTTTTGTAGACTAGTTAATTGTTTCTAGGTAATTTTACTCTTGCAGCGCTTACATCGTTTCTACAATATAATAAACACAGTTATACTTACTCGACATAATTCGTAAATAACATAGACTCAATTTTCATTTCACTCAACTTGCTACGCAAGTTTCTTGATGTATTTTAATCTAAACCTTATGACCCAAGTTCACATGGACTGATTTAGCTTGGGTATAGATAGATAACCCGTGTTCACCTAATTCTCTACCCACACCTGACATCTTAACCCCACCAAATGGAACATGACAATCTGAATCATTAGAAGAATTAATCTACACCATACCAGCTTCGATTTCAGATGCCATTTGATGTGCAACCACCAAGTCTTTGGTGAAGACAGCTGCACCCAAACCATATTCGGAATCATTAGCCAAAGCAATAGCTTCTTCATCGGTGGAGAATTTACCCACAGCAACAACAGGACCAAAGATTTCTTCCTTGACGATTCTCATATCTTGTTTAACATCAGCAAAGATGATTCTTTGTAGTTTAATACCCCATAAAAATTGAAATGTACTGCCGCACATCTTTATTGTACTATGAATATGGATTTAATTACCTCGACTCTCCCACTGTATAGTTAAATAATTGTATATAGATCGATTACACACCTTAGAAAAAAAAAGAACCCCCCCTACATGTACGCCCGCCTGAACTAGAATAAGTTTAAATGGTAGTGACTTTCAAAATTAGATGATAGAAGATGAATACAATGTATTGAGCGATGGTTTCATCGAAGCTGATGTGCAAGATTTGTCGAGAAATAAGGATGACGGTTATGACATCAAGAGTCAGACTCGTATTGATGACAACTTGGATATAGTTACTAAGATTAAATTGACGGACCATACTCCACCAGTTGACATTAGTGATGTTGATTTCATCAAGTTAAGTAACCCAAGTCGACCGCCAATTGGTGTATCATCAGAAAATCTAATACTAATTGAAATTGAATGGATGAACAATTCTAAAGAAGTAATTGGGAAACCGTTAGTATTGGTGCTTGCTGTTACATATGTTATTGATTATAGTTGGTTTGCTAATTGTAGATTGTGGAACGGTACAAATCACGCCAGCAAAAAGCCTAAACTATTCTGGTCAACATGAAAATGACAAAAGTGCTAGACCCAGTTACTGCTTTAGCTGATTTATTGATTGATTTAGAATATGTCAATCGATTCCATGAACATATTCAATATATTTTGGTTATGAATTAGAATCTGAGACAGAATACCTGGATGTGGATCGAGAAGATGAAAAAGAATTTGACAAAAATAATGATGAAGCTACAGCCATTGAATTTGATGGGGCTGGGCGTGATTGTGTCAGCATATATTCCTGCTAACATTATGAATAGACAAGCGTACGCTGTATATATTCTGACAGTTCCGAGTTGAAAGAAAAACTTGTGTTACATTCCGCAGCCTTTGAAAGCATTTGATTACATGTCTTTGTTCTGGAAATTCCAATATCAAGAAAGTGTAGTAACGTAATAATGCAACTTCAACGCCAAAGTTATATAACAAACTTGGTGACTTGTATAGACTTCATATAAACGGGAATAGGGCTTAGGAGGTTTTAACTGGAAATTAGATTTCATTCACCAGAGTAAAACACTGATGAACATAATATAATTATTAGTGTTGAAGATATTCATACTTTGAAATTTGTACAGTTTAGATTATAAGAGTTACTATTCATTCATAGTAAACATATTGCAAGGTAAAAGACTCTTTCTATTATCATAAGATTCTTAATTTCCTGCATATTATTTTATTCAATTGCCGATATGCCGATTTTAATTTCCCCACAGAGAATTCAATATATACTTGAATCGGAAACAACCTTTTATTTCATTAATGCCAGACGTTACTGAAGTCAGGAACCCTATAAGGTTAAGTAACCTCGAGAAGTACTTATGCGACCTACCTCAAGATGAAACCACCACTTTAGGTTTGCCTTTCCATGTTTTGAGTCCCCCCTTCACAATCAAACAGTTCAAGTTTGGTCAATCGAATCCCACCTATTATCTCGTTGATTCCAAGGGAAAGGAGTTTGTATTGAGAAGGAAACCTTCTCCAAATGCTAAATTGGTTTCAAGATCGGCCCATGCTATTGAACGAGAATTCTTCTTATTGCGCGGAATTGGTTTATTGAACCAGACTGAAGTGGTTGCCGATCGCAAGGTACCAGTACCCAAAGTATATATCCTATGTGAAGATGAATCAGTCATAGGTACTGTGTTTTATATCATGGAATACGTCAGTGGTCAACAATTGAAAAATCCCGATATGCCTGAAATTGAACTGGAAGAGGATAAACAATTATATTGGAATAGTATTATGACCACCATTGCTGCAATCCATCATTTGGATGGTGAATCTTTGATTAAGCATTTGCCGGCAAAACATTTTCCGCAATTTCAAAACGTTGAAAAATTGAAATCGTCATCATACTTCAAACGTCAAATCAAAACTTTGGGCGGTGTACACCAAGGGCAACTGAAAGTAGTCGATCCAATCCCCCATTTTGATGAAATATGCCAGTGGTTAGCTAAGAATGCCCCCAGAGATCCGGCGCATTTAACTTTAATCCATGGCGATTTCAAAATTGATAATATTTTGTTCAATCCAAGAACAAAAACTGTCAATACGGTATTAGATTGGGAATTGTCCACTTTCGGCCATCCTTTATTTGATTTGTCAAATTTCCTACAACCATTCCAATTCCCCAATAAACTAAATAAGATGTTTTTCTATCCTGCAAAAACAGACGTCGGTAACGAAAATCCAAAATCAGCACAAATATCCCAGGATAAATTGAAATTATATTATCAGATATATGGTGAACCATGGGACCCTCGAGACTTATCTAATAATCCAATTGATTTATGGTTGGTGGGGTATGTTTTTGGTTTATTACGTTTGTGTGTGATTTCTCAAGGTATTGCCTTAAGAGTCAAGAAGGGAGTGGCTAGTTCGGGAAACGCAGAAGGATATGCTGGATTGTATCCTTATCTTTCCAAATTAGCTGTTGAAGGTATGAAACAATACGATGCACAAAATAACAGTAAGTTATAGATGCAATCAAATGAAGCAAGCCTCTCATGGAGATATCGATAGTGTGAAACATTTTGCAGAGCAATATGGCAGGGTTATATATTCAGAGTCCATAAACACTAATATACTCAAATAAGTTGAAATAACTGGAAACTATTTAAAGTATACCTAATATTGTAATATAGTCAACGGGGATAAATTAAACCCCGTAGATTATCAATCAGTAGTAGTAAAAGATATGAAAACGGATTAGCTGTACGTTAAGGAAAATACAAAAACAAGTGTTCATAAATAATAATATTTTAACAGTATACTTGATATCGTACTATTATTAACTCTAGAAAGAAATCGAAAAGCCTCGATTATCAATCGGTACTAGTCAATATTTCAAAATATGTTAGATGTAAGTTAAGGAAAATACAAAAGTAAGTGTTCATAATAAATGTATACTCAATATGGTAATACTTTCAGCTCTAGCAAGAAAT